>OZ016501.1:17863962-18175689 GCA_963966595.1 Physocephala rufipes
ATATATATATATATATATATATATATATATATTTATATATATATATATATATATATATATATATATATATATATATATATATATATATATATATAATATATATATATATATATATATATATATATATATATATATATATATATATATATATATATATATATATATATATATATATATAATATATATATATATATATATATATATATATATATATATATATATATATATATATATATATATATATATATATATATATATATATATATATATATATATATATATATATATATATATATATATATATATATATATATATATATATATATATATATATATATATATATATATATATATATATATATATATATATATATATATATATATATATATATATATATATATATATATATATATATATATATATATATATATATATATATATATATATATATATATATATATATATATATATATATATATATATATATATATATATATATATATATATATATATATATATATATATATATATATATATATATATATATATATATATATATATATATATATATATATATATATATATATATATATATATATATATATATATATATATATATATATATATATATATATATATATATATATATATATATATATATATATATATATATATATATATATATATATATATATATATATATATATATATATATATATAACTCGAATTCTCTTATGCTATTATGAAATAGATGCCACTTAATTACAGACTTGTTTTTCATCAGTGTACACCAAACGAACAAGACATCAAAATTTTTTGCTTTATTTCAGTGTAATTCAGTTGACATACACGGGGGTAAATCTTTTGCATAAACACATAGTGATTCGAGAATTCGTACCGAACATTCAAATAATAGGAGTTCTCATTAGTCAAGACATCGAAAATATAAGAAGCAATGGAACTTACGGTGCGTTCCAGAAGTGTTTCCTATTTTTTTCGTTGTCATCGACACCAACAGTGACGAAATTTAATTTTTTCTCGATCCTGATAATATAGTGTTTTATTTTGACAGATCGGCCGGAACGTTCCTATTAAGAGCGTGGTTATTTTGACAGTTCGACCCGAACATTCGCACCGAATTATGATGTGTTTACTGCGTTATGACTGAATGATGTTTTTTCTAGCATAGTGAGGAAGCCGTGTATCATGTTTTCTTACTGAAAAATATGTGTTATTTCGGAAACGCCCTGTTATGAATAAATAAAATTCGGTATTGTTTCGGTATTATTGTTATTATAATCTTAAGAAATTGTGTGGAAGGTGTGAAAGTTTCTAACATCGTTATTCACAAGTTCACTTTTGAAGACGACGCCGTCCACCTTCGAGGTTCACTAAAGTGAAAATTTTATTATTCACAAGTTCACTTTTTGAAAAGGTGAGTCTCGAGACGTCGTCGTCTCCATTCTTATTTTGTTCTAGCGCATGCACAATACATGTGTTTCATTTACTCTTGTTGAAATTTTTTTGTTACTTTTCACTCTTGTTTAAATGTTGAAAAAAAATGATACCGACAAAAATTCCACTATATTTACGCATTTTTCGTTTAAAAGAAAACAATCTTGTTTTTCTTTCTCTTTTTATTAATTAAATGAGTAAAATTGACAATATCATTAATTTGTATTTTAAGTATTGAATTATTTTAATACTAACATTATAATATGTAATTAGTAACAAATAGATGTAAATAATAAATACATTTTGAAAATATGCAATATCATAAAATATTTTGCTTTAAAAATTTCATTTTTATGAGAAGACGACACCTACCTAGGTGTCGTCCAATTTTTAGACGTCGTCGTCAATGATGTCGTACTTGTGAATAATCAATCTCACATCGTTCCTCAGAGCTCGACGGCGTCGTCTTTAGAAATGTAAACAAACACGTTTGTTTGGACGGCGTCGTCTTAAAAGGTGAACTTGTGAATACTAATCAAAAAATATTGCCGAAAAAACTAGTTCTTGACGACGTCGTCTCTGAAAAAGTGAACTTGTGAATAAGGGTGTAAATTATATTATTCCGTCTTAAATGTTTATTTACTCTAGCAATCTTTAAAAGTTTATTTGTCTCTTGATATTTGTTATAATTAAGAGTAGGAGGAATTAGGTAAAGTATTAATCGAAGGTATTGCGAAATGCTAAATATTAGCCCCACGGTGGCGGGTGTGTAGCTACGATTGGAGAAAAGTTCATAATGTCGCCATTTTAACGTTGATGCTGTCAAAGTGGTGGCTGATTTATTTTATAAGAATTGAACAATTTAAAAAGTTTTCAATTTTCGTGTTTATAAGAAATTGCCGAACATCAAAAAACAATAAATATACATTACTAATTTGCATTTGCGATGCCGATAAAGTTAAACGAAAATGTTTCCAAAGAAAATCAACAACAACCACAGCAATCCAAACTTTTTGGCAACAACAGCGTTCTAGGAGGTTTCAGCTCTTTCGAAAGTGATTCCTTGCCTGACTACTCGGAATTCGATTCAGAATCTGTAACTCTGGACTACTATAAAGAAAGGTAGTTGCTTGTGAGTTGCAAATAATAACAAACTTGCTTTATTTCTTGATTAATTCCATAAACTAAAGAACTTGTTATTTTCTACTGCTGGGGCCCTCTCGTGCTTATTTTTGTTGAAAGTTTTCATTTTATTCATTTTGTTATCACAAGAATGATGTACTTGATGCAATTAAACTAAAAATAGATTGCTGATTTTATTTTTGAATGGTTTTTAAAAGTTTTGATAATTGTGCAATAATCTATTTATAAGTCATACTGTATGCTAAATAACGAAGAGTTTAAAAACTTTTTTAAAATAAATAATGGGACTTCAAAATTCAAAAAGATCCATAGTTTAGATTCTTCTGATCTCGATTCAAATGCTGTCTGTTCCTCAAATAAAAAATCGGTCTAGCGTAGGCATGTGTAAATTAAAAGCGCCTAGATTGTTTTCCTTGTTTTAAATTAATACGCTTCTTTTTGGATTGTATTTATTGACAGATACTATTGAATGTGCGCCTGTAAGAATTGAACATTCATTATCTAACGCACATAGACGCATTTCTAACTATTGCCATTTAAAACAAAATAATACACACAAATTAAAGCGATCCTGACGCTATTGTTGAAGCTCTCAGCTGCATTTATCCATTGAAGGTACATTAGAGACCTATTTAATCAACATTAGGAGATTAGATCACAATTCAAAGGTAAAGCTTTTGTGCTCATTCTTAATATTTAATTAATTCTAAATTATGTTTATTAATTTTCTTTTAATAATTATGAACATATTGTAATTGAATTTTTACTGTTTATATAGTTCAAGGCGTCCGTCACCATCAAAAATGGCACCCACAACAACCATAGAAACAATTACAATAACTAGACCATTAAAAGTAAGATTGATATCGTATTATTAAATAATCATACCTAATAATCATCAATTGAATTATATTAGGTTATTGCATTTATTTGCGGTGTAATCGTCGTTATTTTAATGATAATGGCTCTAGCTTCAACCGATTGGTTAATGGCAGCAGGTTGGCGCCAGGGTTTATTTGTTCATTGTATTGAAGAAGACGTCATACCGCCGCTTCCATTTAATTTACATGATCCTCCGGGCTGTTATCCAAGTAGGGATGTTGGTATGTTATGGATTTTATGCAAATACGTTTTTTATCGAATATCGATATTTATTGTTTTTGCTATTTTCTAGGATATATAAAAGCTACAGCAGTTCTTTGTATTATTACACTAATAACGGATGTTGTTGCCACGATATTAACCGGCCTCGGTTTAAAGACACAAAATCATAATTTAAAATATAAATTCTATAGAATTGCAGTTCTAATTATGTTGGCATCGTGTAAGTTTAAAAAAAGTTTACTTCGTTCATATTTTAAGATCACATTATGAGATATCTAGTTGGGAGTATTCATTCTAGAATTGGCGATCTATGCCTAATTTCACCGTTGCCCTTTAACTCAGACCTCTCATAAGGGTGCGATTGCAAATTTCGACTGTAAAAACTCTGTTGAGATCTCTCAACGTGAGTTGGATGGATAATTTAGGGATAATTTACTTTGTTCCGCAAGCTGTTTTACAACTGTGTGCCACCGCATTAGTTTAAGCATTACGGTCAGGCTAATTTCCAATTTCGATTGTAGGGGAGGTATTTTTGTGTATGTGCGCTGTTTACATTTTTGACACTCGCAGCAGTGTTGTCTTTATTGCCTTTTTAAACAATAGATCTTGCATCTAATTTGGTTTAAGGCACAAACTTAGCCGCTTTAGTCGATTGTAGTTGCGCCTAGATCCCGGGGTTTAAGCTATCATAGCGAGGTCAATTACTCAATTTAGCCTATCTCACCAATCTCGCTAAATTCATCGAGGTTATCCTCATGATGGCACATAAATCTTTTAAATATGAAAACAACTTTGATATTTCAATATTAGTAACAAATGGAGTTGGTACTAATTTGAAACATTTGGGTGTAAATTGTAAAGTAAATTCTATGATAGAAATCGTGGTGGAGAAATGGATACTCTGAAGTAGAAATAATTTTGATTGTATAATTTTTTATAACGAAATTTTATTACAATATAAATAAGCGTAAATAATAATTCTGAATTTATTTGTTTTGTTTTTATTTCTTATTTATTTTAATAATTTCTAGTGCTTGCAGTTTTGTCAGCATTAATTATTTATCCAGTATTTTTTGCTGGTGAACTAAACATGGGTATGATGTTGAAATATTTTACAATTTATTCAACAATTTACACAATGTTTGTTTTGTTTTACTAAAGCTAATCGACCAATTTGGGAATTCGGTTGGGCGTATGGTGTTGGATGGGGTGCAGCCATATTTTTATTTGGAGCAGTAGTTCTTTTGTTGTGTGACAAGGAGTCGGAAGAGATTTATTATAAGGAAAGAAAAATTGTACACGAAAACCAAATGCGCGCCTAGGCCAGGCCGCACGACCTGCCTGACGTCGTTCTCTAGATTAAGTATTTCATTATACTAAATTGTTATTAATATAATTCTAATGCAACAGCAACGTATTAAATGATCGTTATTATCATCATCATCATCATCGTCATTGCCATCGTTACCATTGATTGTAATCTGTATCCCCTTTTTATAAAACCAAAAGCCTTTTCCAATGAACAAGCAAAACAAAAATCATTTTAAAAAAATTGTGGACAAAACGTGTATGTCAATGTTGTGTAATATTGAAAGTCGTCATCATCAATTGAATTTTCGGCAAAATTTTGGCAAAAACATTTATAATAATCATATAGAAAAAATATTTATATTCATTTATATGTTAACGTATCTAATCGAATAACGTCCGTATTAACGAATATTTAGCGAAGCAAACAAATTATAATTGTAATCAAAAAAATAATTTTATTTTCAAAACCACAAGAAAATCGACTTTGACCAACAAAATCCAAGCAATGCTTTTACACACAAATTTCACAAGTTCTCAATTGAGTTTAATGGCAACTAATTCACGTGCAGAAGTTGTGTTCAATGATGTTTATAATAAGCGAAAAATGCTGTTATTGTTTTTGTGCAAAACATTTTCTTAAATCGTTCCCACTCTATAAATGGGCTCTGCCCAAAATATTTATTAGTTGCGTGCTTTAACGTATTTATTTATTTCAATTGTTTTTCGTATATTTTCATTTTTGATAAATAATCCATTGATAACGAACTTTTTGAATGAGGAAACCTTTTTCTTGTACAGCTTTGTATAGTTTTGATCAATTCTATTATTAATGTCTACTAGTATTTATTACGTTCAAATGTTATTGTTTTATTAATTTTAAGAATGGCAGCTTATATTTGTATACAATATTTATTTTTATATTAATTTATACCTGAATATTTGTAAATCGTTTTTATGTCAACAATTAAACGGCAACTGAAACGTTATAAATGTTAAATTTTTCTTAAAGATCATTAACTTCTAATTTGTTTAAAGATTTGTTTTAATATCACAACCAATGAATAATGTTTTAATTTGTGTATTATGTATAAATAATATTAAAAACCCGTTTTCTTGGTTCTTAATTTCTTCGTTTTTGTGTGCATCGCATAAATCAAACGAGTAGGAAAAAAGTCTTTTGAAAAATAAGTTCTAATTTGTGTTTGAATTGCTTGATATCTTTGAAACGCTCTTGGACGTCGGAAATACTAAGGTGCATCCGAATTTGCTTTTATGTGGAAAAATTGAAGAATTGTGGACAAAATTGTAATCGGAAAAATTATTTTGGAAGCAGTAAGTTTAACTAAAAAATGAAGTGTATTTTAAAGATGGTCCAACAAATATTTATATTAAAATAGCATAAAAGACTACAAAGGGAAATACAATGTTTATATATAAGCTATTAATTCCGAAAGTAAGGATTGAAGATAATTTCCTCGGAAAATAAAAGAACTATACCTCCAAACATCATTTTGTATGTACTTCGACCGTTTAAAAAGCTTTTAGCGACGTCTATTCGATCTTTTTGGAATATTTAACTTTAATTTGAAAAAAATTTTCCGTTCCTTCAGATTTTAAATGTTTCCATGTTTTGTTGTAACGTTCCCATCAATTATTTTCAATTTTTTCACGATTTAATAAACATTTTACAATAAAAAATTTTAAAAACTAATTTTATTATTTATTTCAAAACTGCCATAGACATGTATAACTAGTATAACCACTAGAAATAACTTCACATTCAGAATCAAATTCATAAACGCTTCAATTTTTATTGCAAATTTATGACATTTCCTTTAACATAAAAAGAACAAATCCAATAACAAGAGTACTCGTTTACATTAAAACTATAGAGTATTTTATCAAGAACACAAAAAAGGAAATCATTTATAAAATCGTAGGCAGGAACGTGCGGCGTTAAAAAAAGCAAAAATAAGCAAATTATTAGAAACATAAAGGGAAACTATTATAGAATCTTATAAATTTATTAATATAATTGAAGTAATGCTTATAATAAAGATTATATTAATTTTTGTACTAAACGTACAGAATTTATAAAAATATGAAAATAAGTTCTAATTAAAACCGAAATTAAGATTCTAAATAATTATTAGTAACTAATAATTATTGAAAATTTTTAATTGAATTAATCAGGAAAAAATTAATACTAGTTAAAATTCTTGCATTGCATTGCTACAAACACTAACTGAGTTGCGTTCTTTATAAAAATTATGAATGAGAATTGAAAAAAATAAAAGTAATAGCATAAATACAAATTTAATTTATTTTCTTTGCCTTAATCGGCAGTGATCTGTAAATAAAAACTGAACTTTTAACAATTTTACTGATTAAAATAGAATGTATTTTATATGAAATGATTATCTGAAGCCAATTAATATACGGAAATATGTATATACATATTCGTATTTATATATACTATATATATAGATATATATACTACTTAAATATTAATTATCTAAAATGAATTGCAAATTGTCAGAAAATTATTAATTTCTGATAATACTGTTAAATAAATATATACACTATGTGTCGTCCCAATTTTGAATATGAAAATGAAAATTTTTCTCCAATAATTTAGATTATCCTATGAAAAACGTATATATTTTTTGATATTTGTTTTTTGATATCAGAACGTAAACAGACACTGAAGATGGCACATCGCCGAAACCGGTTTGTCTACAAACCAAATTTGACTAGGGATGACGGAAAATCGTTCCAAATTTTATCAGTATATGTTTTTGTTATATTCTCAATTATGGTTTGCGTGCCGATGCTGAACTGTAGGTGGGATTCAGTAACTAATGTTAGTTTTCTCTCTGCTTGTCTTATATTATTGTTCTCTTACCTGCAATAGGAAATGTTTGCGTCATCGTCGCTCATTAATTTTATGCTCAACAAAAACGAAGGCTAGAGATATGCCTCTCGCACATCTTTGAAGATTCATGTTTCAATTCATATAAGCAATTTGTGGATATGAACGAGAATGCAAACTGTTGTTAAGCTAACAATTATGCGAGTAATCTCAATGATCCAATTATACTAAAATTTCTCTTATGACATCTTTGCCATCGTGATAAGAATTTGAATTTCAGTCGTCAAAAATTCTCGCCCAATGTTAAAATGGCCGAATTTTAATAGGCTTTCTGTGCAGTTCACTGCTATCAGTTTTCTTATTATAATTTATGTTTATCGACCTACATAAATTTACTTGCTCCCACTCATCAGATAATTATTTCTGCCCTTTGATGACACCATAAATTCGTATTTGTAATCTAGCTTTTATTTTATTGATTCATACATATAATTTACATATAATATATGATTGAGGCTAAATCGAAATGTGTTCGGGTATCCCATACTTTAAATTTAAACACTTTTTTCATTCCTTTTACGGTTTACATCTATCCAAAAAACGTGGATACAAACAAACCTCCCTAATGTGATAGCGATTGAGAAGCCAACATAAAAATCGTTCTAATCCAAGACCGTAACCTCCGTGTGGTTGAGTTCCATAAACACGCTGATCCGTATACCAATAATATGGTTTAGGATCAATTCCTTCACGTTCGTAGCCTTTAAGTAATTGCTCATGTTCGTACATTCTCATAGAACCACCAACAATTTCGCCAACGTTCGGCAATAAGACGTCCACACTCTCTGTAAGATTTGGATTATCCGAACAAGTCGCCATATAAAACGACTTAATACTAACTGGAAATCTGCAGAGCATAATGGGTTCATTTATAGTGTCAGTCATTTTTCGTTCAGGTGCTTCTGGAATATCTTCTCCAAATTCATAAAACGTACCATCATCTTTAGTAATATTATTTTCTTTAAGCCATTCAATAGCTTGTTCATAATTCATACGCCGGAATGGTTTTTTAGGCGGCTTAAAGTCTGGATTGAGCTCTTTCACCAAATAACCCCACGGAGATTGTAACACTCGGTCGACAACGTCGCACACTAAATCTTCCAGGCGATCAAGCAAGTCATCAAAAGTAATAAATGGACATTCGGCCTCGATATGGGTGTACTCGGCCAAATGGCGACGAGTCCTACTTTGTTCCGCACGATAGCTTTGGGCTATGCAAAAAACATCCCCCAGCGCTGGCAAACATGTCTCCAAGTAAAGTTGCGAGCTCTGGGTTAAGAAAGCCTCTTCGCCAAAATATTGTAATTTAAAAAGTGTGGAACCACCCTCTACTTGAGTTTGTACCAAAGTGGGTGGAGTCACTTCATTGTAGCCTCGATCAAAATAATGTGACCGGAAAGCTTGCATTACGACGGAACGCATTTTTAATATTTTGGAAGTATTCTCGCCTCGTATCATTATATGCCTATTATCCAACTGCACATCGGGATGAGCCTCCTCATTGAGAATGCTTTCTGCACCACCAGACGGTGCTGTCCCGACTAATTCCCAATAATCCACTATTAGTTCGTGGCCACCAGGCGCTGATTTTCCCTGGGGGACAACATTAAGCACACCAAATAGCAATACAGTACTTTCGGTAGTCAATATTAAGGCTTCGTATGTTTGACAAAGTTGATCCGTCAGAACACATTGTAAAAATCCTGTTCCATCACGCAGTGTAATGAAGATAAGCCCTTTACCTTGCCTACGAAGCCTATGCACCCAACCGTATAATTTCACACGTTCACCACGATTTTCAGCTCCATCCAGTATACGAATTCTCTTTGCAGCCGGCAAGTTCAAATCTTGAGAAATTTTAATTTTTTTAGCCAGTTCCAAATTTTGCATACGTTTCTCTGCGTCATCAACTTCACGTTGTTGTTTCTCGTTGTTCTTGTAGGTTTCTCGCATGAAAATTTTCTGAATTTTCTTCAACTGTGACTTCGCAGCAGGTTCATATTGCTCTTTAGACTTTTCATCTTTGCGGTCCACATAAATAGTAGGAAAGGGCTCCGCTTTGGCGTGTCGCATGGCTTGCAGGATGGTCTTGTAGGGATTTGTCTCACTGCCATCGCCTGATTCATCGCTGCCATTTTTCTCCGATGTAAAAATTGAAATTGCTGATTTCGAAAAATCCATACTTGTACCACCAACAAATGCTAAAACCTTATGAAAAACTTTTTTATTTGGCACGACAATGTTAAAATCCTACGGTTGCAAAGGGAATGCCTATCGTATTGTGAGAAGGTTGGTTCTAGTCAATGGTGAGCTAAGAGGTATCCACAACCTTTTTATTGCGAGCCAAATTAATCACTTTAATTGAAATATAATCCATTGATTTAACTGTAATTCCATTACGATCAAATTTCATTAAAGTCCGTTTTTGAAAAATCTCGAGGAATTTTGAATTGAGCGGTAAGCATGGATAAATTTCTATGGATTAAAATTTCATGGAGCAATTTCTTGATACAAGCGAGTGTATTTATAATATAAGGGAAATATCAGTTACAGAAAAGGTTAAATTTATATGTATAGGCGCGGTATGACAAACTACGCGCTAACTGAGGCTATGAATCAGTTATTCGAAAAGTAATTGGTGGGGTACCGCTGACACAAACTCTGGTATAAACCACGTCATACCTGTCCAACATCCAATCATATTAAATTTTAGGGCATTGAAAAAAAGATTGACTAAATTAATGCCTTAATGTTCACTTGGAATATTAAGATTTCGATTGGCTTTTAGTGCTTTTCTGCACTGAAGGGTGTTACCTCAAGCGGAAAGTTATATTGCTTTTTATTTCTTATAAACGTACCTCCATTTTCATATCAAAACACGCATCATTGTTTATCTGACAAATTGGAAAAGGGACAAGTTTTTAATTCTGTCCTAATATACAATGAAGAATTGTTTTGCAAATATCTAGTGTTGGGAACTATCGAGTTATTCGTTAATTGTAAATTATTGATTTATTCGATAGTTTTTAGTAATTCAGAAATCATTCAAATAGTGAATCTGACCCCCAGAATTAATGATTACTAAAACTATCGAATACTTCAACCATTAGCTAGTTTTTACTAATTTAGAACCCGCTCAGCGAGTAAAGACAGACATCCAATTAATCAACCAAAAGTAACGAGTTAGTTGATTAACACATAAATTAAATTCGATAGATTAAATTATTCAGTAAATAACTATTGATAGTTATGACACCACAAATATCACTTCTATGAATCGTTTCAGTAGGGCGATGGGTTACTATCGGTAATTTTGGGGAGGTCAGTTATACAAAATGCACTACTTACAGACCCGTATTAATCAGATTGCAAATACCCGAACATTTGTATGACGAAATCTGCATTGATTTTGACTAAGTCGAGTTACTTTCATCCCAATTCCAATTCATTCCTATTGGATTTTATTTTAATTCATTGGATATACCACTGATTCATAGACTACTTCCAGGGAATAATGGAGTTTTCCGTTGAATATGAGAATTTAAACAACAAAACTTTCAATGAAATTATACTACTACTCTTACTCTTTACTAAGATGGCAATCACGTTTAAAACGGAAATTTCCACAAATGAAAACATTTAATTAGACATAAATAATTTTGCCCAATTCCGACCACAATTGTATTGCCCACAATTAAAACAGTATAAATGAAAATTAATATTTTATATATACATATATTATTTTATGACATAACATTAAAATATTCATAATTGTAGAATTGTATTTTATTTATGAAACGAATTTACTATATGGTGATAAAACTAATATATTTCATTGAAATTATCTACGATCACTTCTTTACAATTCTTTTTCCAATTAATATATATATACAAGGTAAGCATGACTTCGAAATAATAATAATGAAGTATGAGAATAAATGTAAAACATAGCTTCCAATACCAAAACATAGTGCTTTTGAAAATCATAGAAAATTATTCCATATATATGATTAAAGCACGAATAAAAAAACAATAAGCATTTTCAGTGACTACCAGTTGTTTATTTTTTGTTTCTAAAATTTGGGAAATGTTTAACATAAACATGTATTTTCATTTTCTATAACAGTCTTTATTTTTCATATTTTGCTTTAGATCATGGATAAATATTGTAATTAAAACAACTAGAACATTTCCAATTGTAATTGAGAGAACAATTGAAATTGAGATTTTCTAACTGTAATTGAGAATACAACAAATGAGATTAAGAAAAAGAATGAAATTGAAAAAGGAATGCATTATTTTTCTCAAATAACAGCAAAAAAGCAGCAACAACAAAAGCAAAGTATTAAAATAATTACGGAAGGAAATGGAATGGATGTACCGACAACCACCTCAGGAGGCGTAGAAGTGTACCGCCTGCAGTACTTGGAAAGGGTGATAGATAATGCAAAACGCTTAATAACTGTATTCAGACACTTTCCACCAAATTGTAATTGCTATGGAGGATATACTAGTTGGCATGTAATTTTCTCCTAAATTATGTTAATACTTTGCTTTTGTTGATGCTGTCTTTTCGCTGTTCCTTATATGAAATAAAATATGAACTCATTTCTCGATTTGATTTTTTTTCGCAATTTCATTTGGTGCATTCTCAATTGCAATTAGAAAATCTTAATTTCAATTGCTCTTTTCTCAATTACAATCAACGAATTCTTATTTGCAATTGGAAATTATGTAGAAATCGTTCACAAATACATATCTTTGTAACAGACTTGGCAATAATTTAATTAGAAATATTTTTATAGGACAATTTAAAGTTGAATAATAATTAATACCTTGCTATATATATAACTCAATAAGAGAAATATGGAAATAGCAAAAATAAAATATTAATATTTTTTTTTACTTTGGCCTTGATAATAAAATTGTGTCTCATAGTATAAATAGTGCAAATGAATATAATGTAATTATGACATATTATAACATCTTAAAACGCTATCAATATTGGAACAATGAAAAAAATGGAAATAGCAAAAATAAAATATTAATAAATTGTTTACACTTTTGCCTCGATAATAAACATTGTGTCTCATGGAAATTTTTGAGAATAGTATAAATGTAATTATGATATAATATAAATTATATAAAGTAATTATGACATAATATTATATCTTAAATTGCTATCAGTATTTCCACCAGTCGGACTACCAGGTTCAGGTGTCAAATCTGAATTTGAATTTGAAAATCGGCGATGTATAGGAATAACGTCGAGAATACTATCAATCAAACGCTGATGAAACGTTTTATATTCCATATCCACTGACTGTGTATCACCAAAATTAAAATCGGCCACCTCAACTGTAAATCTATAAGCAAAGGCAAATTCAACAAATTTCCATAATTATTTCTTTCGATTTCGATAGTTGCTTTTGCAAATACTTACCTATTTTGGCTTTGATAATAGTAAGCAACACCGAAAACGATCAAAATAACAGCGACCAATGTGAATGAGACGGGCACAACAACAACCGAGAGTTGTGATTGCTTTTTGGCTGAAACAATTAACATTTTATGTAAATATATGCATATATGTTTTTGTATGGCTTAGAGTTAATAAACAAACCTTCATATATATTAATGGTTATTTGGTTCATAGTCGAGGACACGTCATTTCGAATGAAAAACAAAACAGTTTTACTTTCAGAAAAATAACGACTATAATGAAATTGGCATCCCTCGAGAGAATAATATATTGGGCAAGTTTCATTGCCGGTTGCATTATAAGGTGCTACAAAGAGTTTAATTGTTTAGTTTTTTTTAATCTTAAGCCTGTAATATTTTCGTTTTGCATACCATTATGAGTTAAAGTGCAGTACTCTAATGATGGCGAGCCTTTGCATTTAATTACTAACTGTACAATATCTTCGTGTTGTAGCCAATTCTTGCCGGTCGTAGTAAAATTAGATATGGGTACTAGAAGTTTTTTGTACGTACTATAGATTAAAATAATTTATTAAATAACTGCAAACAGTCTTACCTTTTGAAACAACTCTACGGCTGAAGTATCCATAAAGTTTCTTATTGTCTTTGGCGATAATTGATTTATCAACACAATTAATTGAAGGAGGTTCTTGCCCAGATTCGGAATTGAGGACAGTGATTTTTTTTACATCCAAACTCTTTGCATTGCTGGTATTGATAGAATGTGCCTTTTTAGTTGTTGTGATGTTCAAGCCCAAGAGGATAGCATTTGCATGTGCGCTTTGATTCAATGCTAACTCCGAGAGCCCTTTGACCTTGTCATAATCACGTTTAAAACGGCCTACCTTCAAAGTTGAAATGTTTGTTGTATTATATGCTGTTGTTGTTTTTGAAACTAGAGGACTATCGGATACCAAATATCGTGATTGATCAGCAGTTGTTGCACTAATAGTACTAGTAGTCATTGTTGTGGCTGGTGTAGTTGTTGTGGTTGTTGTAGTCGAAGTAGTAGTAGTGGTGGTGGTAGTTGTAGTTGTTGTCGTTGTGTTGGAAGGTTCTGGCAATTTTTCAAATGATGCAACTACTAAAGCATCAATTTCATAAATTTCATTTTCATTTTCATATATTGCTTCATAATTAAAACTATTCGAAACACCTAAATATGTACAATTTTGGAACCAAAATATTTGTACGTCTGATGCGTTACGCTGTAGAAACTCCAAATCAGTTTGTCTTAGCGAAATTGTATGACTAACGAGGGTTTTTGTGGCAACATATTCCTTTTCTCTTGCTACACCATCCTGTATTAGTTCCATTTTTCCAATCAATGAATCACTTAATTCAAAGTTTGTATAACTTTTAGCAATCGGAACCCAGATACCAAAATAACTTTTGTCCACACTAAGATCTACACGATAATTTCCCGGTGATGTTTTGGTGCCACGCTTATATTCTATGGACCAATTACTATAGGGTAGCTCAGATTGCATGACCTAAAAATTTATTGAGGTTGAGGAAACATACTTAGTAATAGTAATAATTAATAATTATATCAATGTCCAATTTACAAATGATGTAAAGAAAAAAAGGTTTATATACATTTCAGCTCAGAAAAAATTTATATTTAACCCGATCTAACCCGTTCGTTCATCTATTTGTCTTAGGAATTCTGCTCTCAATAATATTCTGCTTTATTCCAAGAAAAACGCCCACCAATTAAAAATATATCAAATCCTAAGGCTCTAAAGAACTATATATAATTTGGAGCTATGCTTTTGTCTCGGAAGTCGGGATAACAAAATATAGTCGAGCTCCGCTTACTAATATAAATGAAAGGTAAGGGAGAACGAAGAGAATCATCATCGATTTTAAGACAAATATTGCTACGCATACTGTTCTTCAATATCGATATTGAGGAAAACTGGATCACTTGCAGTTTTTTACTCCGCAACTACTGCAGTTTAGAACTGTGGTTTTTGACCTGTCAGTATTGACCGACTCTGTCAGTCAGTCCGAATATTATTATTTGTTTTAACTATACGTCTACTATAGGTAATCTGAGCTGAAATATACATCTGTTTAAATTCTTAACTAATTTAAAGCAGCTTCAAATGGTTATATCATATTTAAATTGTTAAAATATCTAAAGGTGAAATTGAAGCAATTATAAATACCGTGTAATGGGCTGGTTTGGCATTATCCTGCCAATAGTATGTGTACTTCTCATTCTCGGCGATTCGACTACCATCATAGAGAATGGCAGTGAAATTTATTGTCGCACCTAAGACCGATGACCCACTGCTTCTCACTTCAACATTAAAAGCTTTCACTGCGAATGATAAAAAGTGCGTAGTATATTCTAATCAAGTATTCCGATATCAAAACAAATACAATACAAATACAAATTGTCACGAATGAAGGGTTTAGGGATTATGTTTTAACTCTACGACTTGCCTAAATTGAAGATGTAAAATACAGAAATAATAATAATCAAATTATCCTTCATTGCCGATTCTTGTTGTAGCAATTTATCCGATTCTACGTCGTTTTATCGCGTAGCAATTGTATTGAATTCTCTATATTTCAACATTCACTTATTGAATAATTGCGAATAGCGCTCGAAAAACAAATATACTTTTTTTATTTCGTTAATATATCTACAATATTGAGGGCTTTACAAACGAAATAAAAATATATCTTACGAATATGCTGACAATTTCTTTGACAGTAGCTATCTTTCTGATTGGTGCTGCCACATGCCCAAAACCTATGGGCAGTCGTCGAATACAAAAAACGTAGCGTAATGTCAAAAAACTGCGATATTTTGGCAAAGCAAGGTAAAGACTCTGACAACCATAGATGGAGAGTTATTGTTACATTTTGTCGTGGCGAATTGAGTGTCTCGTTGTCATTGGTCGATACAAAATTAGAGATGTGCTCATAAAATTGATTATCAGATATGAATTTTGCACAGTTGTATCAAAAATTTAGACAATTATATTTCTATGCAATTACAAATTCACCACGGCTTTCACATTGAATAAGCCAACGATTATAAGGATTATCGGTAGGGTATGTTTACACCGACCCTCAATGTGAACCATGAATCTCGCATTTGAAAAAAATTTACACCACCTTATTAGCATTATATTTATTAACCGAGCAGCTATCATATTAAATGAACAAATATTACATTAATTTGAAAATAAACGACATAATTGTGCATGTGTATAATGTAGTGGTAATGCACAAATGTGGAATAAGCAAAGCTTGGTGGATTATTTCAATTCTGGAGTTTTTGTGCAGTTTCCAGGTCCACGTCTGCGAATTCAAGAAAAGCTGTATTTGGGAAGAAACGTATGCATATTATCTACATTTGCTTCGCTTTTATCTAAAATGAGAAAATTTACATTGAGGAACTTGTCTCCGGAAACAAAATTTTCTTTATAAACTAAAGTTAATAGCTTGAACGCATAGAAATTACTGTTTCTGCCGGCAGTAGCAGAAATGTCAAAATTTACATTGGCTCTTATGGGAAGTAAGAAAAAAATTATTTCTGTCGGGCAGTAAAAGCAGTTACTGCCCGGTAATAGATTGAAAATTTCTAATTTTACTGCCGTCTGCTACCCTTGTTCTTCTTATCTTGTTTTTGTTTTTGTTTCTTATTTGAACTGTATGAACGGAATATTCTACACAAACTTCTTGTTTACATTTTGTAAAGCATTTTGACATTTACTCCTTTCTGCCCGGGAAGTCTATGTGTTCAATGCTGAAATGCTGCCGGAAAAAATTATAACATTTTAAACAATTGTGAAAATATATTTAAATTTTTTTTAATTTTTAAATTTTATTATATTATATTTAAATTTTTTTATATATTTAAAATATATAAAAGTTTTCATGACTCCTTAATGTAAACATTTTTTTCCAGAAACAAAGTGAATTTTCATTGAAACACCTAACACCTAAATATAAATACAAGGCACCTTCTACTCGAACCCATGTTTTTAATTGATGTTGACACGAGTATACTTTTCCTAAGAAATAAGTACCAAATTCCAGCTAAATTTGTACCATTCTGTGAATGTATAGAGCAAATTCATGTGTATTAGTGCGAAGTCCTATCTTTTTTTCTCTGGTTCCGAATTGGATTCCTTTCCACCAGCAAATAAATTCGTTTCATTTGCCGTTTTGGAGATTATATCCTTTTGTTTCCTTGTCGTTCCCACATTTCGCTCATGTGCTTCGGCATTTACATGTACTTTCCAGATGCTCTCTGTGCGGATAATTTCTACAAATTATGGAATGATGTGTACCTAAATGATCACACTTAAAATTTTTGATGTAGGAAAACTTGAAAATAAAATATTCGTTAAAGCTATTCATGATTTCGAAATATAAAAATAGAAATAGAAAAACAGAAAAATATATTTTATCAGGGGTGACGAAGTTCTAATACGATATTTACATCATCGATATAAAAATATTTTTAAGAACTCTAAAGCATTGCTCGAAAATAACTCTTATTTTCAAAACTTTTATTTAAAAGTAAACTTTTAACTTTTATTTTTAAAAGTGAAAGTTAAAAGCTTACTTTTAACTATTACCTTTATTTTTAAAAGTAAAAGTATACTTTTAACTTTTACTTTTATTTTTAAAAGTAAAAGTTTACCTTTAACTTTTACTTTTAAAAGTAAAAGTTTACTTTTACTTTTATTTTAAAAGTTTTTTAATAAGAGTTATCTAAGATTTTTTCGTAATAAAAGTCTTTTGTTTATGAGGTGGATGGTGGTCAATTCGAACTCACATTGAGCTACGATATGATGAAAAGAATGGATCTTAGTTGGTGGTTGGAAGATGCAAATATATAGAAAATATTGAGAAATAGATTTTTTACATAGTGGAAAGATCGTTGGCATTGTCGTAAGCATTATTCCGAAAACCATACTTCTAATCTTTAATGAACAAATCGGCACAAATACATATTAGAATGCATGCCATATGTATACGCATACGCATACGCATGCATAGAAATAACAGAAAAAACAAAAAAAAATACTTTACGAGCCCGATTCGGCTCCAAGCCTCATTAAGCATGGCCGCAATTTCAACAAAAGTGTACAACTAAAAAGTATTCAACAAAAGTATACATTTATGCATGAAGTATAAATGAAATGAATGCGAAAAACTAAAATGTTCGTTTTCAGTAATACGAAAGTTCTAACGTATATCCCTGAGTTATTTACTGACACTTCTCAGAGAACTCCCTGTGAATCGGTGTTCACAAATTCGGGAAGGGAAAAAATTTCTCAGTGAAGTGCAATACTTTTGATAGCAGAATTCCGTAGCAAAACTGCAGTATTCTTGCGCTCTTTTTCTCTCGCAAAATGTTGCCACATTCTACAGAAAATATCAGGCAAGTTGTGTATCGTTGCCAAATACTGTATAGAGTTTATAAGGCAGAAAGCATCATATCTAGAGGTCCAAATAAAAATAACGAAAATGTTTGCTAATAACGAAAGTCTTTGATAGGCGAAGTGACGATTGCTATTGCTACCGCGGTCATATTGCGATGTTCTTGCATCAAACATAGCAGTATGATAGGCGTGAGAGAGATTATTCCTATTGTGTACATATTGTGACACATGTCCCGGCACATGTCCGCAATGTCCCAATGGCACTCTTTAAGTCTAGTGAAAATTATATAGACATTGAAAGTAATAAAAATCTTTATCTCTGACAAAAACCTATATTGATATGTCTGCGTTTGGCTGCGAATCATTTGGCTGCGATTTGATTTTAAATAGGACTGAAACCAAACGAATGCTCTAATCTATTATTTGATATCTGTATCTCAATATAGGTTGCTGTCAGAGATGAATATTTTTCTTACTTTCAATTTCTATACATTTTTCACTAAACTTAAACAATTGTGGTAGGTTTTATTTTAAGCTAATCCGTAGGTCACCACCGATAAGGGAGACTACACAAGTCTAAGTATTAATACAATAATAAAATACATATATAATTATAAATTATTATTGAAAAAAGTAGGAAAAGAATTCAAGATTTTAATATAGCCTAAACACTAGCCAGAATAGTATAATTAAGATATGTGAAAGTAAATAAAATAAATCACAGGAGCACGACCTAAGAAAAGATAATATTAAAAAGAGATTAACAGCATTATGAATAAAAGAGTTTCAAAAGCTGCGTAACCTTAAACATTTCTTAAACAAGAAAACGTTATTTATAAATCAATTTTTAACTTACAAACCGCTGTTTAAAGGCTACGTAATTTGAAAAGGAACATTTTCGTTTAAAGCCTTTGAAAATTGACATTTCAAAATCAAAATAATTTTTGTGTTTCAATAAACAACCAACAATTTTATGTGATAAAAACCAGAACAATCGAATTCAAGCACTTTAATTCTTTAACGCCATTTTTAAAAATTTAGCAGAACATATTTTTTGATAGTAATTTTAGTCTATTTCTGAACCTTTTATTACACAAACCTTACTTAATTGACCATCACCGCAATTTCATTTGTAAAAAGATTTTATACAATGCTATGTAGGTCTTCGATTAATGTAATTAAATATAATTGTATTGTATACCATCTTCGCTTACTCTTTCCGTTTGCAACGTATTAAAGGAGATATGAACTATATACAAAAATTTATAGTTTCCTTTCTGATCGGAGTTAAAGAAAGCTTGATACACTATATTTTTTGTTGGATGTCCAAAAGATAACATTTTCTTTACGGACGCCTCAGCAGTCTTTAACGCATATATAAACAGCTCACGATAGATTTTGGCAGTTCAGTAAACAAACCGTTCTCACAAAACAAAGCAGCTGTCAAGTCTGAATGGATCGTTCGGGAACATATGTCAGGGATATATTGGGACCCGGGTATACACATCCCTACTTTTGCCACAATTTTTTTGAGAAAAGAGTTTCCTATTTCGTTGTCACTGCTTTCGATAGATATGCGAAAAAGCGCATTGAAAAGCTCGGCTGGACATTTTTTTGTATCTGATTCTTAGACATATTTATATAGACTTGATGTCTCTAGTTAATTATAGTGATTCATCATCCTCAGGCGAGGATGCTCTCAGTGAAACTGCACCCGGAAGCAGCTCGCTATTTGGAACGGGCAATCCCTCGGAATTTGAGTAAGCATTGAATATTAGAATCTAGTCGTATATTAAATCCTATAAAAAGTCTATTACCAAAGGCAGAGAAAAAACTTGGACATAATTCGGCGCAATTAAACGAGGAACCTTTGAATGATTGTCTGTTACATGAGGGGCGTATACGAAGCTTTAAACATGAACGAGGAAACTGGGCAACCCATGTCTACATTCCAGGTTTGTTATATTTTGAGAACAAAGCTAGGGAAAAATATACAAATACCTTTATTGACGTAGTTGTTTTACCGGCTGTTGAAGAAGTTCAGGATATATGCGAATCACTTTTACCGGAAGTTGTAAAGTTACATCGAGTGCCTGAGTTACATATTAGCCTAAGTAAAACTATTGTCCTGCCATATCATTTGATTGAATCGTTTAATCTATCTTTGAAAAGGGCTTTAGATGGATTTGTCAGGTTTGTAAATGTACATTATTTGATGAATCCAATTTTAACGATTCTGTAAAAAGGTTTATAGCATGTTTTCATAATTTGAAAGTTTATACAAATGAAGAAAAAACTCGCACTTTTATTGGTTTTGAAGTGGATTCTTTATATTTTGACAAGTTTCACAATCTGAGGAGCGCCGTCGATGATGTAATGCACGAACATAAATTGGAACAGTTTTTCAAGGTTCGTCCTGGTTGTAAAACTTTTTATTAGACCAAGTCTATTTAGTTTCATTCTAGGACGCTTCATATCACGCTAGCTTACTTTGGTGCATTGGTGATCAGAGTCAGAGGCTTAAAATAAAACTCCCTGAAATTCAAGCTAATTGTATGAATCTTATGGAACAATTAAATGAGAATTTTTGTGTGGAAATTCAGGAAGTATATTGCAAGACTGGTAATAAACTGTTTGTATATAAGCTTAAGTAATAACGAGAAAGTAATAGCATGAGATGTCAGTACGTATTGTTTAAATGTTTGCCATTTTCGTATTTGGAGCATTATGATATGTTACGAAGCTGTGGGAGTTACTGCTGCAATTACTGTTGAGCAAATAGGTTATGTTTCTGCAGCAATGACTCTTGAAATTTCGGAAATGATAAAATCTTCAAATTCTTGAATTGTTACCAACTTTTTTTAAGAAAAGTAAACAAGTCACAATATTTTAACATGAAAAATAAATCGCAAATAACTCAAAATTGTTAAATTTCAACTTCAAAACAAATTTTAATGAAAATTTAACTATATATATAATATATAAGAAATGTAATTCATGTAATAAATAAGATATAGTTCAGAAATAGTTTCTGTACAATCCGACTTCTTGGCACCATAATGTGCTTGCTTATTGTAAAAGATAAGGTTGGGAAGATCTACTAGCCCGTCTTTTAGATTTGCTAGGTAAGTGCTACTTTGCTGTTGCCGTGACTTCCGTTTTGCAAAATTTAGTTCTACTTTTGCGAAAGTTGCTGCAGCTGTCTATACAAAGTTGTGTTTTGGTAGTCATAGCCTGCACACATTCAAGTAGCGAATCACGTCAAAACTACTTTGGTTCGTATGGCCTGATTATACAAAACTTAGCTATAACTTCAGAAATGACAATTCCTCTTGACATATTGTTTCCGGTCTGTGCGCGGCTGTTTAATATCAGAGATAAAGACTTTGGGCATTGTAATCTCAAAAATCTCGAGCTTCGCTGGCAAATCATATTCCATGCCGAGCTTGTGTGCATATAATCAAAAGGATCTCTTCTGCAAAGCTCCACCTTTCCTAACAGTTTATGATCATATCCTATGTGGGTCTTCACCAAATGAATTAAATGACAGATTTATTTAATAATAAGTTGGACCTCGATATTGACCCTTATTTTTGAATTTTATGGACAACGCTTTTGATACTTCCATACAAAATGGTACTCTCAATGTTAATGGTAATAGTTTTACAACACTGGCGCCACCACTCCCACTTTACGGAAATTTAGGAATTTATCAACAAAGCGCTATAAATTTTATTGAAAAAGAGGTATATTTTTAAAATATATTTATTATGTGACTACAAGATCTTGGTAATTGTAATTATTATGTAAGGAAAATATGCACATTTTTTAGGAAAAGTATAATCCAATTTAAGATTTGACTCTGCCAGTTTGGAATATTATCAATACGAAAAGTAAAGCTTTAACGTCTCTACGTGATGAAGCGCAGCCAATATGAAAAGGAGGATGTGCTAACGTTGTGAATTTCACACCTCATTAAACTATCCATATAGGATTATAGGTGGAAACTCTACCGGACCCACTCTTGAAGTAGTTGTTCTTGAACCTATTAAATGCAACTATAACCCATGACCAGATGGAGTTCCAGTTTATTACTGAACCTATTACGGAATTACTTAAATATTCGCTACTTAGGTTGTTTCCCAAAAATCGAGAATCTTCCTCCAGTCAAATAAGAACAAATACATTATTAACCATTGTCGAGATATCGCAAAGCTTATTGAGCTCCTGGAACTCTTATTATATCATATTTTAATTTAATTAATTATATTTATAAATTACATAAATAAATAAATCAATTTCAGCCAAATAAAATCTACACAACTCTTTTCTTTCCATTTGTTTTAGCTAATTTTTCTAGCTCTTCCTTTTTAATCTCTTCATCATATTCTAATTTTCGTTGCCTCCTACGTCCTAATGGTGTTTTAGACCACCATAAATCGAATGCTTCCTCTTCCTCGCTATACACTGGATCCTGTAAACTATTGATTCAGAGGATTTTAATAATTTCTAGATTTATTTATATTATGTGTATCTACCTTAACGCATTTATAAGCTCGACTTGAGCCAAAGGTTGAGCAGCAATTTGTAATTTCCGTTTACATGTTAAAACATCTCGGACGCAAGCGTGTATGGCACCAATTGTATAACCGTCCGATATTTTTGCCAAAGTCCCGCAATCAATTTTTACCATTCCTTCAGAATAATCACTAATTCAAAACCGAAATTTGTTAGAATATATTTTCAAAAAAAAAAGATAATCTTAAGAAGATTAAGTTCAATATTTTACTTGAGATATTTTTGCCATGCTAACGAAAGCGTTCCATAGTCCGGTCGTGGAATATAAATAAAGCGATTATATATTTGCTGTAATAATTTTTGATCGGCTTCCCATGGCGTATGAGTGATACCTATAAACAGAACTCTATCTTCAGCCGCAATATTTTTAATAATTTTCGATAAATCTTTCTTTAAACGCTTTGGATCTGTTCGATCATTTTTTGAGATTTTCTTCATGAATGGACGTTCTGCATCCTCCATGTAGATGACAGATGGTTGCATAAGACGCGATACTTTCATAATTAAATGTATTAACATGATTAAACCAGATTTACCGGGATATTTGCCCGCAATATTTGTTGGTGTCAGGTCGAATAATACTGCACCAACTTCGGTGCAAATAGCCTGAACTAAAGTTTTCTTACCGGAACCTTTAGGTCCAGCTAGTAAAATTGAGCGTATTAAGGGGCAAGAATTGCGAATAACTTCAGATCCCAAAGGTAAAATGCAATATTCAATTAAAACCTGACGTATATCGCCAATTGAAGGCTTTAAACCATTGCGGCCTATTAATGCTTTGTCGCCTAAAAATTGCTGAAGTTGAATTTCGGGATACTGTCGAATTATATTATTTGCTACAAGTTCTTCGTACAATTGTTCAGTCGTGTGATCGGGTGTTAGATCCTTCTCTTTTTTCTTCTTGATTTTCCTACCAAATCGACGAACTTTTTTAGTGGTTTTCTTAACTTTTTTTCCAGCAACTGTCTGAGAAGGTTTTTAAAAATTATATTTAATGTTTTGTTATTCTAATACTTTTTTGTTTTGTCTACCTGTAACAGGATTAATTCCCTTCTTATTTTATCATCGGCTACTCTACGAAGGTCTTTCTGCACTTCTTGATATTTTTCAGCGTATATCAAATCCTCACAAGCGCATTCAGTAAGATCGTCGCCTTCTTCTCTACCACTCCATACATTGTTGAATCTTTGAAATTTATAAAATTCAAAATTATTATTATTAAAATTATAAAATTAAAAAATTCAAAATAAATTTCGTTTTTAATTATTGCGTTTACTCATCAATTTGTTCTTTAATATCATTTAAAAAAGCCGATTCTATTGGTCGGAAATGTTCATCATCAGCTTGATTATTTTCGATGTTGAGGTCACCGCTTCTCTCAGTTTTTATTTTCTCTCTGAGCTTACGTGATTCTTTCGATGATCGGACGGAAGAAGGACTTGCGTTACTTTCCGTTCCTTAAATTTCGAATATTTTTTGATATTATTAAATTAGAAATAATCTATAATATTGATCGTGTTCCTTTTGTGGCGTGTGTACGCTTGTTAACGTCGTTATTCGACGTTATTTGCCGTACCGTAATTTGGCAAGTTGGTGTCGCAGCAATAATTAAATTAGTGTAGACGTAGTATAACGTGACGTAACGGCCGAATTAACTAATCTCAACGCGGCTCATGCAAATGATTGTTCAAGGCGTGACCGGCATAGAATGGTGCAAGATAGTTACATGGCTTTCTCGATATTCTCACGCCCCGTCAGGCATAATAGTGATTAAGTATCAATGTGGATGAATGTTATATTCTGTGGACCATATAACTATCTTGCTCCATTCCATACATTTTATATAGGAAGCATAATTAGCGGAAAGAGTTATGTGAAATGTTGACGTCATGCATAATAATTTGCTCGGCCGTGATACGTGGAAGTGCCGGCGCGTCACGTTATGATAGATCTAGACTAGGTTAACGATTACAAAAACGACCACACCCTGGCTTAAATTCGAAGTTGGCAGCATTGTACAAATGAACTAATCTCAGAGATAATGAGACAGGGCACAAGCACTGATCCATCCACATTTCTGACATACATTCAAATCCTTCCTTATTTGTTTGTAGAATTGACTACAAGTTTCTCGAGAAATTTGTATACTCGATAACATACGGGGCGTTGTAGGTGAAAAAGGATAGAATATTTGTTAGGCGAATTCTTCATTTACAGCAACGAGTGTCCTAGCTCTTTATCTGTGCTAATACAAACTTCCTTCGTCAAAATAAGAAAATGGATAATATGTGTAATATTACAGAAATGTTATATTACATTGTTGACTTTTGTGTGATTTCACTCCCAGCCACGAATAATCTTTTATTTTCACGGAATAGGAAAACAATTTGACGGTTGGGTCAAACGAAAGTTTGCAATGCAATATAATGTTTATCCATTTTAGTCTGCTGACACCTTCCTTCTTTCCCGATAAATTACACAAAAACTAAAGTTGAAATTTACACGCTCCGAGACCTATCGCCATTAACTCAGCAAACGTGTGGAGTTATCGTTGTTAACTTAAGCGATTACGCGACAAAAGAAACACGAACATTTTTAATCGCTAACTGTACCGGGTGTAGTAAATAAATGCTGCGAACCACCTCGATCTTCAGGTGGCAGTTCGGGTATCTTTCCTGTACTTGTATATTTATCTTTCACCCAACGCCGGATTTCATCTGCCATATCCTCTACCATTGCTGGTCCATGCTGAGTTTTAATTTCTTCACGGATGGTTTTTAATTTTTCCAAAAAATTTTCTTTGTAAATTTGCTGCAGTTGGTAGCGTTTAGAGAAAACCTTAAAAATGAAATATGTTGCTATAAATAATTTTCACTTTCTAAGAAATTTCAGTAAACAATTTTGCCTCAAAGAATTTACTTGATAAGCATTTAATAAAAATGTTTTCGTTGATTAATGAACATTTGCAATTGTATTTAAAAATTCGTTAAAAATAAACCGTAAGTATGTCATAAAAAAAGAGAGTCTTCTGGTATTAATTAATTTTGAATTGATCTTTTTCCTTTCTAAGAAAAAACTTTCAGTTTTGTTTGGTTTATTAATTAAAAAATCGATTCTGCTGTTGTTCTTTTCTCGTTCACAGGTAGACTCTCATTTATAATTAGAAAATCTCATTTTCAAATTGTAAATCCCATTTACAATTTTCACATTTACAATCACGAAATGGCATTTTCAGTTGTTCTTATGTGTAATTAAGAACCACCTCATTTTCAATTGTTCGTTTCTCATTTACAATTAAAAAATCTAATTTTCTTCTTTTCTCATTTACATTCAAAAGAGTGTATTCTCAATTGTCCGTTTAGAATTTAAAATATGATCTTTATTTATTAAAATTTATTACTAAATTTAGAAGATAATCTTAATTTAAGTTAATCTTTTCTATTTTAAAATTAAATAAATCCTTTTTAATATTTCTATTCTCATTTCAAATCCGCAAAATATTATTGGTAATTGGTATTTTCTCATTTCTCATTTGAAGATCTCATTTGCAAATGCTCTTTTTTTGTTTACAATTGGTAAATCTAATTTTCAATTCTAAATTTATCATTTATAATTGGAAATGATTTATATCGAAATAAATTTATTCTACTAAATGAATAATTCTTCTCAATAAACCTTATTTAATAGCTCCTTCCTTTTCGTAAATTCCCCCTGCATTTTAGCCGACGGAAATGTCATTCCAATCAGAATCATTTCTTCCAATTTTTCACGTTGAGTTGTTTGTCGTTCTCTGTATCCTCTCCAAAATTTTTGAATTGTTATTGAAGCTAATTCCTTAGCATCGACTCGCTCATTTCCACCCTCAACCGGGCTTATGGCTTTCTCCTTCAAAAATCGTATTTCTTTCATGAAATGTGCACGCAAGCGACCTTGACGAGCTCTCTCGTGTCGCTGAATCAAACGAATGGCTTCAATCTCTGTCAGTTCTTCTTCAATTTGATTTTCCTGAATTCGACCGAGACGAGTGAGTATTTCATTTGTATTTTGCTTACGCAACTCGATTTCCGTTTGACGCTCTTTTAAAATGTAACGCGGTATTCGTAATTCTGTTTCCGGTGGAGTTAAATTTAAATTATGAATCACAGTGAGATTATAACTAAATTCCATTAAATCTAAATTCACCAGATCGTGTTTAAGTTCAACAATTCTACCCAAGCAAGCATCAAGGCTTCTACGAATTAGGCGCCTCTTTTGCGGTTGAATCATTTTATCATAAATCTCTTCGAATTTGTTAGCGATGCAAATATAACGTATATAAAGATAATAAGTTTCGGTTTGATGAAACGAATTGATATTTTTGCTTTCATAAGTCTCCAAAATTTTAGTTGTATTTAATGCCTCTGTTCCTTCCATAAAATGATTTTGTCTTTCAATGTCTTTGGTCAATAATTCGGTGCATTCTTTCTGCACCGCATGCCACATTCGATTGTAGTACGCGTTGGACATTATTAAAAGAGAAAATTAATAAATTTCACTTCGGTAGATTCGAATTTAACTGAACTAATATATCACAAACCGAAGGCCAAATAAATATGAATTATTGCAAAATTTGTTTGGTAACTATAACAAGTATGCTTTATATGAATTTGCTTTCATAACAACACGTAAGAGTGAGAAAGTGGTTTTTTGAACGAAGAGAAATACATCTGATGTGTACCATGATTTCGTTGTATGTCTAAACGATTGTAACCAAAATGAGAGAATGGCAAAATGAATGATATAAAACGCTAAAAAACAAACGTGCTCATGATCGTTTTCAAACCTAGTAATAATAATAACAGTCTATCAACCGATTCTATATTTAAAAGGATATAATAAAGTAAAATAAAAATTTCCAACTGACTACAACGTAATGGTTCAATTAGTCTACCCGCAGCGTAATGTGACGTGACGGCCTCTTCAACCTACCTAACCCTGATCAAGCTACGGCCATATTTCAAACAGCTATTTCTGTTCCTTATGTTTGCTATGTAAAACGTATAGAATAGAGCAAGATAGTAATATGGCTTCCAACCGGGCGTTACAATAAATAAATTGCTTTTATTTTGTTATCAATGATATTTAGAAGTTTTGGCGCCTTCAATAATAGCCTCCCCGAACCATCACCATACGATCGCTACGGCACATCGCGTAGGGCTGAAATAGCTGGACCATAAGGTCCAGTTCATGGTAACGTGTTTTGAATGAACGCAATTGCTTTTCCGTCGTTTTTTTGCATAGTTTGTTTGCCTTCCCCTGCTACCACCCCTAATTGTGTACGTGAATTCAACAGTGATGGTCCGTAATGTGGTGGTATTTTTGGAAAGACGAAGTAGGAACAGTTCGATAGAATTGTTTTAGGTAGAAAAAGCACTTGACTACAGCATTTCATTTACTTATTTATTTAATAAATAATATATAAGCTATTATTGTAGAATATATTGTATATTCACTATTTTTAGTTGTTAATTATTGTTACACATGAAGTACGGCACAGGATCGACACTATCGGTGCCTTTCCATCGGAATATTTCCTCTTGCAAATTATGCAAATTTATGGGCGTTCGAAAATGTAATTTTTAGGCTTCAAATTTTAGATTTCAAATTTGCATCAATAAAATCACATAAAAACAAACACCGAAATATTGTATCTAATAGAAAAATAAGCCAAATTTGGCTAAATAATATTTTTTGCCGCAGAAGGTATATTTTAAAGCTATAAAATATAAGCTATTATTAAAATCCCGGTATTCGAGTTACTTACTGTATTATGACAGTATACAAAAAAGGGAATATTTGTAAAAAGTATTAATTTTATATACTATTTTAAAAGTAACTGAAATTACAGTAAAACTTTATTGTGTTTATTCAATTTGGTGAAAAAATCAACAATTTGGTATTGATTTGATTCCTCAAGGTTTTTCCAACAGAATTAGACGATGATGAATTTTTAAAACGTCTACATAATCTCTACTCATAACAAAAAAAGGTTAATTGTAAATCAGACAGCATAAATTGTGATCAGGCATCAATTAAAACTCCAAACATTCAGAAATTATACTAATACGCCAATCTAACAGTAATGACACTGTTCTATATAATTTAGCAATTCCCCACCTTAATGTAATTTAGTGCATGTAATACGCCATTAATAAACTAATTTCGATTTTTGTATCTTTATCGGAGATTACGATATATCCTTCCGGATACAATAACCATTTCACATCCTAACGTCAGTCAAATGACGTTATTTGCATCGTAAGAAATTATTAATACTTACGATTGCCCTAATTGCTGATTTACAATAAACGTTTTCTGGTTTACAATTGAATTGAATGTTCTGAATTGGAATCAATTTTCTGAATTACAAATGCTTCCTGAATTACAAATAGAAAAGGTGCGGCAGTTAAATTTGGTGACACTTGCTTTTGTTGTTTGACGGTTTTCGCACAAAAAACAAACAGTTCAACAGTGCATTAGACCAATATTAAATATTATGGTAATTTAAATTAATATTGTTTCTGAACGGAAGAAGAAATGACTTTAAATTTAGTCTATGTAAAATATTTAATATATGAACAATTTTTCTCTTTAAATACCACAGATTGAACGACAATTAATGATAAAATTTAAAAGTATATTTTTTAAACACATAGTTAAATTCTAAAATTGAAGCATGTGTCTCGTTAAATTTTAATTGCGTTTATAAAACTAAAGAAAAGAAGATAAAAACAAAGTATTTGATAACATAGTCTAATTTATAACATGTACTTTCTAAAACTACTCTTAATAGTAGGTGCTTATTTATGGTATATTATTTTTATTAAATATTTATATATAAAATTTTTCTTCTTTTTTGTAAACATTCTCCTTAAGAATATATATATATATATATATATATATATATATATATATATATATATATATATATATATATATATATATATATATATATATATATATATATATATATATATATATATATATATATATATATATATATATATATATATATATATATATATATATATATATATATATATATATATATATATATATATATATATATATATATATATATATATATATATATATATATATATATATATATATATATATATATATATATATATATATATATATATATATATATATATATATATATATATATATATATATATATATATATATATATATATATATATATATATATATATATATATATATATATATATATATATATATATATATATATATATATATATATATATATATATATATATATATATATATATATATATATATATATATATATATATATATATATATATATATATATATATATATATATATATATATATATATATATATATATATATATATATATATATATATATATATATATATATATATATATATATATATATATATATATATATATATATATATATATATATATATATATATATATATATATATATATATATATATATATATATATATATATATATATATATATATATATATATATATATATATATATATATATATATATATATATATATATATATATATATATATATATATATATATATATATATATATATATATATATATATATATATATATATATATATATATATATATATATATATATATATATATATATATATATATATATATATATATATATATATATATATATATATATATATATATATATATATATATATATATATATATATATATATATATATATATATATATATATATATATATATATATATATATATATATATATATATATATATATATATATATATATATATATATATATATATATATATATATATATATATATATATATATATATATATATATATATATATATATATATATATATATATATATATATATATATATATATATATATATATATATATATATATATATATATATATATATATATATATATATATATATATATATATATATATATATATATATATATATATATATATATATATATATATATATATATATATATATATATATATATATATATATATATATATATATATATATATATATATATATATATATATATATATATATATATATATATATATATATATATATATATATATATATATATATATATATATATATATATATATATATATATATATATATATATTTCGTAATGTTATTGTTGTAATTTATTTCGTAATTGTTATTGTTGTAATTATTTGTATCAACGTTCTATGTATGCAATTAATTAATATATTAAATAGAAGACTTTGCACAATTTATACACTTTTATAATTATATAAAGTGATTCCTTATTTTTTTGACATTTGACCGGGAAATTCTTAAATTAATTTAGTTTTTTATTTCCAAAATGCAAAATTTTTGATTTGGAATTTCGTTTCGGATTGCGAACACGTTTCACGATGTTAAGTTTTTCATTTGTAATAATTTCACTTTTAGTTCTGCAAATGTTGGCCTTTTAGCAGGATTTAGATCCCATGTTTGTTTCATCATTTCATAGATTTCTGGTGGACAACCATCCGGTGCTTCCATCTTATATCCCACTTCAACATGCTTTACAACGTCAGTGAGTGGCTAGAGAAAACACAAAAATAAATTATGATTAGAATTTGTGCGTATTTTCCATAATTTTCTAAAAGAGCTCTGGATTATCCATAGGTAGTCTTGCTAATTGATATATAGTTAAATTTATACTTGGAAATTAAACAATATTGTGAGGATATGACAGTTGCTGAATCTATTGGCTGAACATAGAGATAAGTGTCAAAGAATGTAAACAGAAACACAAAAAAAAATTCTGAATTGCAAATGGAGATTGTATTTCCGTTTCTCGTTTTCCTCTCATAGACAGAACCAAAGTAAAACGAATGTCGTGAATTCTTTTGAATTTAAACGTAATATGGTGCTTCTTTAAGGCAGCTTTTGGGCATTTGCATTAGCAGCTCTAGCAATCAGCAATACGTTAAAGCAGTTTTAGGAAAATCTACAGTGTACATCTTTGCTTCTTTCTGCGGTTAGTTTGGCAGAGTAATATTGAAAAGAAAAATATATATCATATGGCGCTGTCAAAATAATAATTGTAATTTCAAATTACACTATTCTAATCGAATTTCTTCGGATGTACATTAAAAACGATGATATTGTTAATATTTTGCGTGGACGGTGAGAGCTAAAAACAATATTTTAGAGTTTTGGGCACATCATATCCAGACCATATAATTTATAGAGCTATTTATCTATTTCCTCTCGATTTAAATAGCATTCATTTATAATTTCTAAACAGAATACCGCTGTTTCTCGAAATAAAACCCAGTTTTATAAGCAACCATTTGACAGTTTATCATGTTCAAGAACCTAGTCCAAAACCAAAGTCGTTTTCAAGAAGCATCATTGAAGGCAGTCATATTTCTGAATTTGGCAGTTCACAATATAAATTGGTACACAAGTAATAATAATTTGACTTTTATTCCTATTCATTTCTAATCAATTTTTAATCCAATTAATTTCTAAACTTCAATTTAAATTCGTATTGCAGTTGTTTGTCGAAATAAAACTAATTCATATATGAGCCCACGCCGTGTGTCCACGTACTAAACCGAAGCCATAACCGTATTATAGACACAATATTTTCCAACACTGGTAGCCACAATTTGCAGTCGTTAAACAACACCAAGGATTTGTTTATGCTATTAATCAAAAGCGATAATTTCAATCGGAGGGAAGGCGTTTTTAACTAACCTCCATTCGTCAAATAAATTGGAAAACACAAAAAAGAATTTATTTGTATCACAAAATAATGTTTCTCTTGATAACTTACAATTCTGGGATAAGGTACGCGCCCAAACGAATAGATTTCCCATAAAAGTACTCCAAAACTCCAGATGTCCGATTTATTAGAGAATTGCTAAAACATAAAATTAATAATTATATTATTACTTCAATCATATGCATCTATAAATGTTTAAAAAGCTTACGCCATTTTTAAGGGCCTCAGGTGCGGTCCATTTAATGGGTAGTTTTCCAACTTCTAAGTCATAACATTCCTCACGTGCCAAACCAAAATCTGACACTTTAGCCACATTAGTTTCCGATACAAGAACATTTCTAGCTGCCAAGTCGCGATGTATAACTTTTTTAGCTTCCAGATATTCCATACCCGAAGCAGTATCGCTATAATAATTTTTCAGTTTTTATATATTTTAATAATTTTTCAAAAAAAAAGGTATTGCATTGAAACTCACTATGCAAAATTGATTTGATCTTTTCTAGTAATATGTTGTCGACCTCGCGATCTAAGATAATCAACCAGCGATCCTTTACTCATATATTCAGTCACTAAATAAATATGGCTTTTCGAAAAAACCAATCCAATAAATTTTACTAAATTTTCATGCTTCAAAGTTCTAGAAAAAATTATTAATAAACAAAGATTATTATTTAAAATATTTTAAGACAATAAAAATTATTTTTTTTAATTACGTCATAACCGATGCCTCTGCTAGGAACTTCTGTACTGCGCTCTCATCTTTTAACATTTTTACTGCTACCTTCTCATTGCGTAAAATGCCCAACATTACATCGCCAAATTCACCTTTGCCGATACTCTCACGTAATTGTAGTTCCGTTTCCGGTATTACCCAGCCTTTATCAGCGAAATCTTTTGAAATAATGCAAAATTCTTGTTTACCTGTTGTCGGAAGACATTTGATGAGCTGAGTGCACAAACCGTCAGCGTCTGCCTCATAGTGCTAGCAATATTATAATTTTATTAAAAAAAAAGAGAAATTCATTTATAATAAAGAAAAGAATAATAATAAATAAATCATTATTCTTACAGCAACCAACTGTCCCAAATTCTCGAAATATTCATCGTCATCAATAGTTAATTTGTTCTCCAAATCTTTCACTCTATAGTGCTCAACCTTGCCTTGAAAGCATACACAAAGTGTATAATCGCCAGGAAAATTTGTTGATTCACGAACCAAAAATAATCCATCCTCACGGGGCTGCAACAAATGCTCAGCTTCATCTCGAGTTATGCTTCCGTGGAACCAACTGAAAGGATAAAAAATTACAATTTACTAAAATTATATACAACTAAATAAATTATACAAAAATGTATACGACATCTTATTCTTTTATTTTGTAGACTTAGGCCTTGATTATCTAATAATATTCTTTCTTACAATTATCTGAATCACTGAGAGGAATCATGTTTTCCTACACCTTATTCTTGAACTTGCTGTTAAATTCACCACATGCGAGTTTTTAACGTTTGATAAGATTTTTTTCTGTTAAGTGAAATGAAAATCTCGTGTCAAAAGTTAGAGTAAAAACCATTTGGGTAGTTACACTATTTGAATCGTGTTCACGAAAAAAATTGAACTTATTCCAACTACTCATGACACCAAATATAATCGGAGAAGACATGAATATGCGATCGAATGACAATAAAAGTAACTGAGCGAAAGGAACTTGATCGAGCAAGTGGTATTGCACGCGTTTGTTTACGCTTCGTTTTAATTTACATCTTCCTTCTATTTTGCAATGCAGTGGCCCATGCGTGCTTTCACAAAACTCACCTATACTCACGCGACATTGCCAAATGCGTACATAATGAATGACGGAAAAATTCTGTAAGGACCAGACAAAACGACCGAGTTATTACTGTATTCAATTTTTAAGCGAATTGCGATGACGGCCTAATCATATCTAACTTTTATTCTTAATTAAGAAGCAATTGAATCAATGAAAGTTAATAGAAATATATTTGTTGTGGTAATTTCTATACTTACGGCATTGCATTTAGTTTAACTTCACTTTTCCTTTGTTGTTGTTGTTGCATTATTATATTGTTACCATTTTTTGGTGGCACCGGTGTTGTTGGCGACAATGAATTTGTTGTATTGTCCCACGTGGCGGGACCGTCGTTAACATCAAAGCTATGCAATGAGGTTGACATTCCGGAAGCTGAGAGCGTTTGGGACGTTGAAGATGTTGTTGACAATGATAATGGCTGGGCAGTTGTGTGTAATAATACGTTACTGCCGTGTAGACTGCTTGAGCCACCACTTTTCGTTGTAAGCCCACGGTCTACACCAAGAGTGATAGGAACAACCGAGGTACAAACTGAACCAGTCCCCGGTACACCACTCATATGACCCTGTAATTGTGCTGCATTCAATGATGACGTCATTAAATTGTTACCACAGCTGCAATTGTTGCTGCCGCCGCAACTAGCGACCAAGTGTAAATGTTGTTGTTGGTGTTGCTGCTGCGGTTGTTGTTGTTGTTGTTGTTGGTGATGGTGCTGATGAGTTATAGGACTAACAGCACCAGCTCCACAATGAATATGACTGTTCAATACACCATGAATATGTACGTGAACATGTTGATGTTGTATCTGTGATTGCGCGAAAATCGTCGCAGACGATGGTGCTGTCGACTGTTGTTGCTGCTGCTGTTGTTGTTGGTTGGGTGATTTTGGTGACAAATTGGTAACGACTGAATTATAACTGTTTAGAGCATGAGAGGAAAGGTGAATTGCACTATTATGAGGATTCTGAAATAAAATAAATGTTCGTTATAAATATATTTCAAATGGTGAAAAAAGTGAAGAGGAAAACTGAATACCACGTACGCTGTTTTGATGCGGTGGAATATTTGGGGGTACAATATGTAGTTGGGATTGGGTTAGTAGTTGTTGTTGTTGTGGCAATAGTGCATCAGTGATTGTAGTAGCAATATTGCCGGAGGTATCAACACCACCACCGCCACCACCACTAATAGCCAACGGTTGCGGAGCTGGCCGTTTATTGTGGCGCAGAGGAGCTGTTGGAGGCATTTGGTGCCCCGTAGACTGTAGAAACCATGGATCGTCGGAAGAATTAGTCGCGATTGTAACTGATGGTTGCGAAAAGCCTCGGTGATGACCCACACCAACTGATATTTGACCACTTGATTGTAGATTATGCAATGTGTGTGTTGCAGTAGCGTGACTGCTCATCTCTCTCGCCTTCTTGAAAATATTCTGTTAGTAATTGAAGTAACATAAGCAGTTTACTGAAATCCATCCACTGCCTCTGTAACCTCGCCTTCTCTAGAATGATTCCTCCCTCTTTCTTTATATGCGATAATATTGATAATATTGATGATAATATTTTTTGTTATTATGGAAAATATTGGCCGCTCAGATTGTTTCCAACTGGTAAAAAAATTGATTAAAGGAAATTAAATACTTATTAAATTATTTACTTTTTAGTGCTAGTAGTAGTAGAGGAAGTAGTAGTAGTAGTAGTAGTATTTGTATTGTATTGTATTTATTTATTATTACAATTCATATTTACATTTCCACTTCAATTCAATTACAATTCTATTTAATTTTTCACTCTTTAAAGACTTGTTAGCCATACACATTATTAAAAATAATACTGCTAATATTCGTTAAATTTATGTCGTTATTACACAAACCGAAACCATGCTGATTTTTCGTTTCCCTTTTGTGTTTGCTGTCATTTCTCTCTGCTTTGAGAGCTTATAGATAAGCAGCAGATAAAATTTCGTTACGCAAGAATAAGCAAACGTTGTTAGTGCTTATCAGTGCATTCCAGGCAAAAACTGGATCCCGAAGCCGGGTGCCGGTTGAGTGCCGGTACCGAAACAGCTAGTGAATAAAATGCGAACAGGGAACCTTTCGCTTGAGTGTGAGTGAAGCGGCGTCGTAAAAAATTATTCAGTAACATTCAGGACGTCGTTTAGGAAGGAGGATGTTTTTGTTGCACGCAAGCAAGTGGATTGCTAATGGAAAACACACTTTATCTAAGGAAGCTGACGAAAATTTTGTATACAAAAAAAATTCCGAGCGTCTGCTCAAAGCCAGCTTCGCAGTCTTACCATCAGTTTCGGTTTGTGTAATAAGACCATAATTGCATAAATTATGGCCTTATTACACAAAGCGAAATGAATGGAAAGCCTGCGACGCTGGCTTTGATGACGTTCGGCTGGATTTTTGTAGTATGCAAAACTTTCGTCAGATTCCTTAGATAGAGTCTGTTTTCCATTAGCAATCCAATTGCTTGCGTGCATCAAAAATATCCTCTTCGCTAAACGATGTCCTGAATGTTACTGAATAAATTTTTACGACGCCGGTTCACTCACACCCAAGCGAAAGGGTCCTTTCTTGCGTTTTATTCACTAGCTGTTTCGGTACCGGCACTCAACCGGCACCCGGCTTCGGGATCCAGTTTTTGTCTGGAATGCACTGATAAGCACTAACAACGATTGTTTATTCGTGCCCAACGAAATTTTATCTGCTGCTTATCTACAAGTTCTAAGGCAGAGAAAAATGACAGCAAAGACAAAAGGGAATCGAAAAAGCAGTATAGTTTCGTTTTGTGAAATAACGCGGTTACAAATAACTTCGGATTTTTTGTCGGCGAACAAAATTTTGTGTGGCGTGTCAAGTTACTAATGCTCTTTTAATTAGTGCAATAATAAATTTGCAACCATTTGCGACTTGTCACGCGTAGCACAAACAGAATTACGGAGTTACGATTTGCGATGTAGTAGTAGGCATATAGTAGTTGTATACGCGGTAGCCTATGCGTACACGTAAACGCAACATATACGTTTACATTTGTAATACAAATAAACGCGCATATACGTTTACATATCCAAACATATCCAAACGCATACATTAAATAAACATATGAGGATAGATATAACCTTATAATCCTATGAAATTATGGATCAACTTTATGTGCGAAATTCTATGGTTTCTCGACAATTTTAGAAATACAATTTAGGAACGAGTAAAAACATCAACTTCGGCATTTTCGGTATTTATCTATTTATGATTTATGATTTAATTGCAGTTGGAGATAAAGGCATAGGACAGATCCGTTTCGCCTCTTCAAGTATCGGTTTGACGCCGATTTCTTATGATTTGTATTCAACAGTTGTTGCTATGTATTGTTTCTGTTCTCTCATAATTAAATGCAGAGCTGTATAAAAAGCAGGTGTTAAAGAGAAATTTTAACCCAACCAAAGGTTTGCAAATGTTTTGCTTCCAAATACACTCATTAGGTATATAATTCGCTAGATAAAGACATAACATATATAGTTGTACATATGGCATGACTGTATAAAACTGGATCATGCTTTATAGGCATTATCAAAACTTTTAATTCTCATTGCGGCATTGTGTCATTGTGCCGATTCTGTTTATTTACATTTTCATATCTTCTATGTCTTCTTCGATGCGATATAAATGGAAGAAGAACTCAGTGAAGATGCTCTTAAGTTTAGTTTAAGTAGCTTTCACAAAAAATTAACAAAAATTAATTTAAACATTTTTACAGTACGTGGAAGAAAACAAAACAATAAAATATTTCGAAAATAGAAAAATTTATTGGCTGCTTATAATAAAACAGAATTAAAAAATAAATGGGGGAAAATAAAGGCCAATAAACAAGCAAAACATAGGACCGTATGAATGCATTTTCGAATTCGATTAAAAGAGAAAGTATTTCTTTATCACGTCATTATTGATGCAGCAAAGAAGAAATATTCGTTTGCATCTCTATAATATCTCTAACGATGACAAGACTACGCAAAAGTAAAACTATGTAAAGAGTAATGTTATATCCAAAAAACATACATATGAATTAAGCAGAAATTAAGCCTGAATGTTAATTAACATTTGTGCATTTCTGTAAAGGTTATATGACATCGTCACTTTTAACATAAAACGTAAATGCAGAGACCATAAGTTTTTATATTATATTTCTAAAAATTCTTTTTTCCTGTTTAAATATTTAAATTTTTAATTAAGAAAATATTAATTTTTTAAAAATATTAATAAAATAATAAAATTTTTATACTTTACTCCACTAATAAGTTTATTTTTTACGATTTCTCGTTTTCCGTTTTATAAAATATTAACACTTTCACTGGTGTTTTCTGCCAGGGACAGAATATATTAGCAGTCTCATATATATTACCAATCTCATAATTGTTTAGCCTAAATATAGCCACTCTTCTGTAACACTATTTATTTACTAATAATATATAGTATCATTATTCCAAACACCCGAGGTGATATTGTATATTCACATATTCTTTCCCTTGTAACGCATTAAAGGAGGCGCGGCAGATATAGAAAAGTATATTTTTGCTGAGAATAACCTCGTGTCGATTTACCGCCTTATTACACAAAGCGAAACGAATGGAAAGACTGCGACGACGGCTTTGAGAAGACGCTCGTAATTTTTTTGGTATGTAAAACTCGTCAGCTTTCTTAGATAAAATCTGTTTTCCATTAGCAATCCATTTGCTTGCGCGTAACAAAAACACCCTCCTCGGTAAACGATGCCCTGAATGTTATGGCCTGATTATGCTGCCTTAAGGGCTACTTTTCTACTGTCAAAACCCTATCATTATGTGGCGTTTGTGCGTGCAACGCTATCTAACACGACACTTGACCCGAACTTTAGTCAAGAATTTTTAATAAATATTTAATTCAAATATTTAATTTAATTCAAATAGTTCTCAGTAACTGAAAAATCATTCAGAGAGTAAATGCTGATACCCAATTAATCAAACAAAGCAACAAGTCAGTTGATTATGTTGTCAACACATGAGTTGAACACGAATAGGTCGGGTAAATGAATGAACAAATGAATGAAAAATATAATTCGATAGTTAAAATCATTCAGTTATAACTATCGACAGTTGAAATCAGTTGATAGTTCCCAACACTAATTTTAATACTAATATATTATTTTCGTAATGTTTTTAAAGCAACGGATTGACTATTAAATACTTGGAAAATATAATACAATACTCTTATTAGTTTTATATTTTATTGGAAAATATAAAATACTACTTTTATTGGTTATAAAAACAATTATAGTAACGGGGAAACAAAATGCGTAATGAGTAAATGTGTACAAATATTGCACCATTGTACCCAAAGCAATTTGATTATATCCAAACACAAATGTTTGTTTCATGCTAGTGGGAACGCTCGCAAAATTAATAAACAGAAACATGGTTCGAATATCTCATTTCCTCTTTTTTACAAATTTCTCCTGCTTAGTCAAGTTCGTTTAAAGGCAGCACAATCAGACCGTTACTGAATAAATTATTGCGACGCCGCTTCACCCACACCCAAGCGAAAGGTTCCTTGCTCGCGTTTTATTCACTACGTGTTCCGGTACTAGCACTCAACCGGCAACCGGCCTCAGCATCCAGTTTTTCCCTGGAATGCACTGATAAGCACTAACAACATTTGTTTATTCGTGCCCAACGAAATTTTGTCTGATGCTTATCTATAACCTCTCAAAGCAGAAAAAAATGACAGCAAACGTAAAAGGGAAACGAAAAGGCAGCATAGTTTCGGTTTGTGTAATATGACCATTAGTCATGTCCGTCTTTCGGCATGTCTGTGAAAATCACGACTGCCATCGAATGGAGGAAGACATCGATATGAACTTCGACAAAATTATTCGTCGTCGTCATAGGCCGTTTAGGATTGAAAATGGGGCAAATAAGACAGGGGCCACGCCTACCTTTTATACAAAATCCCCCTTTAAAGGACGATTCTCCAGTTTCTATATAAGTTCTCAAATTGGAATTTTATAGCCAATATGTTGGTATTAGATATTGTCACTACATAAGAAAGGGCGGAACTTGTTCCCTTTATCATGTGTGAATTGTTTCTGACAAAGGTTGTATTGAAGATAAACAAGTAGATCTAAATTAATCAAGAAACGGTATATGTAATATTAAAAGGGGCGTGCACATCCCCTTATTATAAATCAATATTACGGTATAAAGGATATTACGGTATATAGAATAGGATTTATATTAAGGGATATAGGATATATAAGCTTCAAGTAGCCCGAAGTTAGTGTTCGTACTTGTTTTTAATTGCATTTGTTTGGATATTACATTTTCCTAATACGACAAAAGACGCAAAAGATCACTCAATAACACCGAGTTGTGTAGTATTGAAATTCAAATATTCAGATTAATGTAGAAAGTTGTGATTCCATTGCATTGCATACTGCTCTTTTTTAGTTTCACACAGCAAGAACGAGCAGACAACACGAAAGCTTTTACTTTTTAACATCACTATTTATTTAGCTTTTTTACATTTGTGATTTTTTCGTTATTTGCAGTGTCTATTATTAATTTTTATAGAAATAATTTTTTGCGCTCGTTTCCCAACACGCACTACGTATTCAAGACTCAAGTAAACCGTAATATGCAATTAAGAAGATATTTTAACTAACACAGTTATTTTAAAATGCAAAAAATTTTAACATTTTTGCCGCTGCTTTATTTCAGTCCTTTTTTAATCTATATATATTCAATCAATCCTCGAACTAATCTATATTATTTTTTATGTAAATTTCTGGTGTATTATATACAACATTATTGTTATGTTTGTCCCATTCAATTAAGTCCAACTGATATAATGAACATTTCAGATAATCGTATATTACGAAATTAAATCCGGCATTATATAAAATTTGTGTTAATTATAAATACATATATTTATTCATATCGTATATAAATAAAACGTATGTACATTTTATATAAAATATGTAGTAATCTTCAATGACATTCCAACTGTATGACTTGATTGGCAATACTAACCTTTTATATTTTAACTCCTCGCATTTTCTTTACTGCCTACATTCATTCTAGTAACTATTGGAATTCCTTCGTTTTTTCTTCTTTTCTTTCGCAATGACGTCTCATGAGAATTTACATCTTTTTGTATTTTTTTAATATTATTTCAAGTCTCCATAACTCACTACTTTCTTTTTCACTAATTTGCAACGCTTATGCTTTGTGTATTGCGTGCACAACCAGGTATCACATGATAAAATTTATTTAATATGTTTACACTCTTCATTTTTAATATCGATAAAATAATATAAAATTTTAGATATTCAAATATAATAAACGCACTATTTTAACATTTTTGCTTTCCACAAATAAATTGCAGACGTACGAGAAACACCTTACGAAATCTGACACCATCACCAACGAGCATGTAGACGCATACAGCGAGAGTTTATTATATTGCGTGTAAAACAACGAGTTTAGTTTTGTACTCGCTGCAATATCTTCGGCCATTTTGGTATGCCTTCGAATATATTACACAGGGTGGAAAAGGCAAAAACCAATTTGAAATCAAAATTTTAAATAAAAAACAGATGTTTTAATGTACTGACTTTATGCAAATATTTGTTGATTTGTATCTACACCTTCTTTTTATTTATTTATATCAATTTATATTATTGTTTTGGTTAGTTTATTTCTCTATCGTAAATAGCTTAGTTAAATTAAATATAAAATATACATTCAAAATATATGTAACACGTTATAATTTATTCGCAAAATGCTTTCGTTTCCTTTCGTTTTTCTTCGACTTCGAATTAATTCATCCTGAGGAAAAACGCTTAGAATGCAAATGCATATATTTCCTACTATAAAGGAGTTACGCAGAAAATTGCATTATTTTTGGTACCAATCAGAATTATGTAGGTAACTATTTTGTGACTAAATATTTCGATAATTTCTATTCATAATTTAGCGCATTTTAAGTTAAAGCATTTATTTATGTATTATGGTATTATGTTATATATTATGTTAATTTATACATACTCACACGATTCTTGTACTAATTACACAAACTAACTCTATCAATAGTTTCGCACTTTTAAAATTTGTTTGAACTTATTAAGCAGCGCTGTAAAGATTTCACCATAGATTTTTTCACCACGATTATTAAATTTGTGAAATTCCAATATTTCTATTCCATTTTTTATATAATTTTTTATAGCCTGTTCAATTCACAGACACAATGTGTGAGAACTCGTCCGATGTTATTCATGTTTACTATGCGGTACAAATTTAGCTGGAATTTGGGACATAATTCCTATGAAACGCGTACTCGCGTCAACATCAATTAAACACATGGGCTTCGAGTAGAAGGTTTTTGGTGTTTTAAGCGTCAAAGTTTGGTGAATATGGTAAGGTCTACTGAGGCTCTTTATTAATTTTTTCGCAAAAATTACTATGTGATTGTTAGAAAATAGTTCAATGATATACAAGGAGGTAATTGCGCGGATTTTAGAAATTGTTTTGTCTCTCAAGCTTTTAAGACACTACTTTATTTATTACTGTGTTGAGGGACACATAGCTCTGTAACACCGCGTTACAATCGGAGCAGAAATCACACCACTTTTGTTTATGGACTGTGAAACATGTTGTTGCTTTTTTCTGGAAACTAGATGGATGTAGACAACAACAACAATATGGCGCAAGTTCACGAATAGTGAACGTGATGTAAATAATGCACAAAAGATAGACGTCAAATCACTTTTTCGGGTGGTGAATTGTGAAAATCTTAAAGAAAATTATAAACATGTATAATTAATTTTCAGCATCAAGACACCACCAAATTTATTACAGTGAAATACAGTTACCCGAGCATCTTTTCATAACGGAGTAGATTGTGGTTCCATTTCTCGTTTGTTATAATGAACTAAATTCTAACTAAATTAATTGTTGGTTTTTGTTTACTAAATATTAATATTTTAATTATCAAATGATTAAAAAATAAGAAATATATTTTGTGTTCAATGAATGCATACATATTTTCTATCGCTTTTCACCGATGACCCCTTCAGAATTAATACCAGTGCAAAAACGCACGTGCGAGCGCCGTTGGCGTGGCTACAAATTTCAAGTGAACAGAGAAAAAGAGTTGGAGATAAGAGATAAAGCAATTCACCACGCGAAAATGTGATGATCAAACTTTGTGAAAATAGTAATCAAAATGCAGCTAAATTTGTACCATTCTGTGATTGTATAGAGCAAATGCACGTGGATTCTGCACTCTGGACCAGAGATAAAGAGATAGGACACTTCAAATTCACAACGCGAAAAAGTGATTTGACGTCTATTTTTTATGCATTGTTTACATCTCGTACACTATTCGTGAGCTTGTGCCATATTGTTGTTATTGTATGCTTTCATCCAGTTTCTGGATTTCAATAGACTCTACCATATTCACCAAACCTTTGACGCTTAAAATCCAAGTCCCTTTCTATTCGAGCCCACGTTTTTGATTGAAGTTGACGCGAGTACGCGTTTCCTAAGATATAAGTACATAATTCCAGCTCAATTTGTACCATTCTGTGATTGTCAGATCAAATGCATATGGATTAGTGTGAAGTGTCCTATCTCTTTATCTATGCTGCTGGTTATTATCGCACATTTAAGAAGTCAGTTTAAGAATTTTGTGATAAAAGATTAATTTATTATTATCATTTTGGAAAAATGAGAAACTTAAAATTGCAGTACTGCAAACAATATGAAAAAGTAGTGGCCGATGTCAAATTTGTGGTTATTAATCCAAATGAAAGCGCAAAAGGAGAAATTATCTACTTGGGTACTACCAGCAATTTACTTACCTACGATGCGGCTTCTCAAAATGTAGAGGAGCTGATGGAATTGCCTGGTATAATTGGTTGTGAATATTTAGCTTTGGAAAATGAAATCTGCGTTGCCACTGAATCAGGCGAAGTGCTATTGGTAAATCCTGAAACAAAGGCAACAAACGAGGGTTGTTTTTGTGATGTCGGCATTAAACGTATGGAATGGAGTCCGGATCAAGAAGTTATTGTTTTTGTTACTAAAGTGGATAGTGTTGTTGTAATGTCGTGTAGATTCGAAACAATTTCTGAACAACCGTTGGCAGATTCCTACTTTGGATCGGGCCAATTCATCAGTGTTGGCTGGGGAAAGAAAGAAACACAATTTCATGGCTCTGAAGGCAAACCTGTTTTAAAGAATGATACAATTTTAGACAATACGTCTGTGCAAAAGGAAGAAGTATCGCAGGTCAGTGTTAATATATTTTTTTGCAAATTTTCGCAATTAAGTTAAATAACTTTTTTTAAGGACGTTGAATTATCCTGGCGAGCAGACGCTGCTTTTTTCTGTGTATCTTATGTTGATCAAAAATTAGAACGAACCATCAAAATTTTTGATAAAGAAGGTAGTCTTAAGTACACTTCGGAAAAGATGCAGGGACTACAATCTTATGTAGCGTGGCGTCCGTGCGGAACATGGATAGCTATACCTCAGATATTATCAAATAAAGATACTATTGCTCTGCTCGAGAAAAATGGCTTACGCCACAGAGAAATAGTATTGCCATTTAGTTTGAAAACAGATCCAATATATTCCTTGAAATGGAGCCCAGACTCTGATATTCTGTGTTTGGAAACAAAAAATGAACATAATCATCGCAATAGCTTGTACTTTTATACCATATCTAATTATCATTGGTATTTAAAACAAGTATTGGATTTCAGTTTAGAAAACCCCATCGGTGTTTATCGTTGGGATAATAGAATTGAAGAGGAGAAAACTTTACATATATTCTTAACAAATGGAGATTACTTTATTTACAGGAAAGCATAAATACTATAAGAATATTATAGAATAGCTCTAAATAAAGCGGCTAAAGTGGCACGAATTTGTGTAGCAAAAGTTTATGGGTTTCTGTGATTCAGCGCATAAAGGCTGAAACGAATGATAACATTCAACTAGTTGCTCGCAACTCTACCAGTTATTTAGAGCTAATTTTGTAGTTTTCTGTGCATATGTTTTATTGTTATTTCTTTTATAGGTTCCACTTTAATATAGATAAAGGCGGTGCTGGTGTAGTTGCCGTCATTGATGGCAAGCGTTTACTTATTACGGATCTGTCAAAATCAATAGTACCACCACCGATGTGTAATCAAGAACTGACAATAGAAAACTTTGTAAATGATTGTTTCTTTTCTCTGGAAGTTAAGAACCCATTAAAACTATTTTGTTATGATTCTTTGAACTGTTTACACATTTTTACACGCTCAACTGGTACGAGAAATTTTACTGAAGTATCAGTACTAACAATGCTACCAACGAAGTATCAAACATCCGCTACATTACCCCGTACTTGGTCCAATATAACGTGGCTTGATAGATATCGCTTAACTGCCACGACGTCTGTAATGAAAATCAACGAACTTTTGATTATTTCACTGCCTACATCAGGTACGACTTATGAAGTTAATCATACTTGTCGTCTCGAAGGTACAGCAAATGCATTATGTAGAGATGATCAATGGGGAGGTTCTATATTTCTGCAGTTCACTGATGGCCGTATAGAAAAATTTTTTATTCTATTGCATCTATTTGAAAAAAAAGATCTTAATATTCAATTACCAGAAGGCGTCATAAAAATGGAATGGTTTACTTCAAAAAATGATAAAAAAACGGGCCTCGTTTCGTTACAGAGAAATAAACAGCTTTATATAGATTCAAAACGCATTGCTGATGACGTTACTTCTTACTGTTTAACTGGAAACTATTTGGCGTTTACTACAATAAACACACTTAATTTTATGCGCTTGAGCGATCAGATTATTGTTAGCGAACGGAAGATTGAGCGAGGCAGCAAGTTAGTGACGGCCATTACTAATGCACGTCTTGTATTTCAGTTGCCACGGGGCAATTTGGAGACTATATATCCCCGAGTGTTGGCTTTAGAATTGGTTGGAGAGTTGTTAGATAAGCATGAATATCTTATGGCTATGGATATATTGCGTAAACAACGCATTAATTTAAACATTATTTGTGATCATAGCATGATAGCGTTTTTTGTGAACATAAATCTCTTCTTAAGCAAAATCCAAAATCCAAATTGGCTAAATTTGTTCATCAGCGATTTACAAAATGAGGTAAATTCTATACGAGATTTTTTGGAATATATTTTTAGTTTAATGTGACTGAATATTAATGGATAAATGTTATAAACCTAAAATACTAAAATGCGCAAATTTTGTATATCTTTGTTGATTGGTAATGATTGGCTCTGATCTTTAACTTTCTTATTCTAATGCCAAAATTCTCCATATTTCAGTTTAAATTGAGGAGGAGGGGTAATGTAATTTAGTTTCTAGTTTGTAAAATTATATTTTGTGAAAACTCATTCGATCATTTTAAAAATAATTTCAATTCCATCGAATGATTTTGTTTGTTCTACTTCTAGGATTTCACGAAAACAATGTATGCAAGCAATTACGAGACAGGTTCTCAAATTTATCCGATGGGATTTCAAATAGAGCGAAAGGTTTCAATTATATGTAAGAATTTGTGTAAGATTATGGAAATGAACTATGAGCCACGCTTCTATCTTCCAATAATAACCGCTTATGTAAAGCTCAATGAAATTGAAAAGGCTTTAAAAATTATATGGGAGCGTAAGCAAAAAGCAGAATCTAATGAAAATGAAGTTGCTGAAGCTCTCAAGCATTTGCTATATTTGGTCGATGTGAATGAATTGTATAATATAGCACTTGGTACTTATGATTTTGGATTAGTGCTTTTTGTAGCACAGAAATCAAACAAGGATCCTCGTGAATTTTTGCCTTTTCTTAATGAATTGAAATTGTTGGAACCGAATTATCGCAAATATAAAATTGATAATTACTTAAAGCGATACAAAAAGGCATTACATAGTATAGCACTTTGTGGTGAAGTGAAATTCGATGAAGCACTTGAATTTATAAAGCAGCATGAATTATTTCGGGAGGGCTTAACGCATTATAAGGGACAGGATCTGTGCTATCAAAGGATTTGCAATGCCTTTGGTGATTATTTACGTATTAATGGAAAGTTAGATCACGCTAGTATTATGTATGAGCGTGGTAATAACCTTACGCAAGCATTGCTATGCGCTAAAAATGCATTAGACTGGAAGCGCGCATTGGCAATTGCTAAACGTTCGAAGGAAACGAGTATTCAGGATGTGGCGATGTGCGTACAATTCCGGGTTATATTTTCAATTCTGTTTAAATGTTCGTATATTTATAGGTCGATGGTATCTGCTCTAGAAGAACACGATATGAAGTATGACGCTTATCTATTTCTAAAAATGTATGGCAATGATTTTCTCGAAATGTTGAAATGTCTGTTAAGAGCAAGATATTATTCAACAGCTATTCTTGAAGCTAAACTGAATGAATCAGAAGATTTAATTGGTATATTATCTTTGCTTTCAATTTGTTTTTAATGAATCGATAAAACTGTTTTTCTGTTTCACAGCTTCTCTTATTACACCCGATGTTATTGAATACTCCTCGTTACTTCAATGCAATATAGCAAATGATCAGAAATTATTTATTAAGTATAAAGAACGTTTAATCCAGATAAGGAAGGGGAAAGTATTAAGGCCTCTTTTTGAAGAGCCTTCAGTTGGGGAAGACGCTGAATTTGACACCTTATCAGATGACACCAGAAGCATAAATTCGTCACGTTATACTGGTAGTTCTAGATGCAGTACGGGGTATGCTTAAATAATTTTCATAATTTCACACCTCTCTCAATAATTACGCCCACCATATTTTTCTTTTATATTTTATAGAAAAACATTCCGTTCGAGTAAAAATCGTAGGAAACATGAGCGTAAAATATTTTCTCTGAAGCCGGGTAATCCTAACGAAGAGATAGCTCTAATCGATGTGCTTTATAATGAGGTCACGAAAATTTCTACTCAGCAGCGGCATATTCATGATATTTGCAAAGTACTAATTGAGCTACAGGAGGACGATGTGGCTTGCACTTTACAAAATCATCTAAAGGATTATCTAAAGTTAATTCAGAATTCTTTAGATGAAATCTGGATTGCAGATTTATTGTCAAATGAAAATGAACCCGAAATGTCTGATGAGATAGAGAATTATTTTCGTCAGCAAGATCTGCGTCGTTATAGCCTGTTGAGTAAGTTATCATAAAATATTTAATCTCCCTATAGTTTTCAAGTATATTATTTTGCATATTTTGCTTTATTTATCAGGTCCTGAGAAACGTTTTAAGCCAAAACTAAATATACTCAATTGGCAATATGAAATCTAATAATGGTTCAAAGTAACGTTAAACCTGTTTATAAGAATTTATTGTTGTAATCGGAATTATCGAAATTTTATGTGATTAAGATAGATTATGACCAGAGTTGAAAACGTTTACAAATTAGTTTTTACAGAGCGATCTTATTTTTAAAATGTTCATTGTTAAATATGAAATATAATAACAAGCATTTATTGAATTTCTATACCAATATGTCTCGTGTATATAATATATTATTAAACAAAATAGCTGGTAATATAATCACTTCGGTAAAATTTATTCAATTCTGGTATAAATTTAGATTTGCCACATAAATTTAATTTAGATTTACTTTTTCAAATAAGTTCATAAGTAACAGCCTCAAGATTCTCATACTTTGAGTAAACAAGGAGATTGACGGAAACAATGAGTATCGAGTTCGAGGAAGGGATGTTCCACAAAACGATAAATAGATGTTTTATTGTAAAGAAAATCCACAACAACAACGTCCGATAATTTTTATTTTATTAATTAAAATGAGTAGTCAGAACTTAGAAGAATGGAACTCAGAAAAGGAGTCTAGTCTGAATTCAGAAAGGAGTCTAGTCTGAATTCAGAAAGGAGTCAGAACTCAGATGAATGATTATAGCTCACAATTTGAAAGCAGTCGAAACTAGAAACCATGGGTGCTGAAAGAAATGGCTGCTGAAATTCACTTGCAAGCAATTCCAAATGTCAGTTGAATTCGTGCCGTTTGATTTACAATCGAGTAGACTACAAAAGAGTGACGGAAAAACGTGTTTTATGATTTTATTCTTCTGCTGCAATACGTATTCATGCGGTTGCGTATAGGAGATTATTGTTTGTGTTTATGTGCATATTCCAACGTTCGTCTCGCCTCGCCGTAACATTTTCGGATTGCCATCCAACTGTTTGACTGAGGAAATCTATGACAAGCAGTTGTCAGACAACTGGAAAGACAAAATATTGCAGACTTCGGAATAATCATATTAGACATTCGTTTCGAATGGCTGTTATTAATGTAGTTATGTGTAGTTAGATTAGATATCCATATTTCTGGCAGGGTTAAATTTCGGTTGAATTTCGTAAGATTTTTGAACACATCTCGCCAAATTTGGTTTGGGGACCAACTGGTTGCGACTATCATCAGTATATGTTTTCGTTCTCTATATAGAGCTTTGTTTTGTCAGAGAACTTCACAGTAAGTAAGTGTTTCGTAGCATAAACCAAGATAAAACATAAACCCAAAATTGAAATAGTAATAATTAATCTCAAAAGTGAAAAAAGTTTTTTGTGACGGCATGTTCCTGGCCTCATGAATTTAATAAAATATAATTCAGATTGCGATATTCTTGCTTATAGTTTCTTATTGAATATTTTATTTGGTATTTCGGTGTAATTTTAATTACTTCTAAGCAGTTATAGTTAGGTATTGCGAGTTGTCTCGCGTATGCGACCAGTAGTTGAGAAATTAATGAGAACAGCAAAAGCAACGCAAGGCTAAGCTGAACGAGATATAACAATAAGTTATAATGGTAAGTTCGTACTTGCCACCACTGTATTGTAAAACTGACTTTAACTGTCAGCTGTTTTCGTCGTCGCTTAACTGCGTTGTTTTGTTTATCACAAAAGTGAAGTTTTGCTTCTCCATTACGGAAAACCATTTGAAATTGATCAGTTTTATATAGAACGAATTTTGCAAGAAATTGTAGAGAAATATTAATGAAGTGAAAATTGCAGTTAATTAATAGAAACTTTGAAATTTCAAATGCCAAATAAAGTCGCACTTTGTATTCTTAAAATTGAAGTTGACTTACAATTGGGTGAAGATTTTGGTAAGGTATTTGTTATTGTTATTTTGCATTGCAAAAATATAACTGTATCATCGATATACTGTTAAGAAGCGGGAGCTGTTTCAGCGGAACATCCCACAAATCCACGAGTTCTTAAAGAACGTGAACGTGATCGTGGTTTACGCGCATCAACTGAAATTACCATCGAAACTTTCACGAATAATTTTTTAAAACAATCATTGGGGGACATGGAAGAGTTAAAACAGGTTAGTATGAATCCCATTGAATCAGCCCAAAGACGTCGTGAACGCGGCACCAGCACTAGAGAAACCACTCCCCTCGAGGAAGGTCAATGCGCATCGGAATTTCCAAAAGAGATTGCTTTCTTTTCTGGCAATCCAAGCGTTGAAGTGACTAAAGGTGTAATACATTTATATAAAAAAAAGTAAGGAAAGATATTTGCGGAATATTCTGATTAATCAAATATTATTACAATTCATATTTTCTAAGTGAACGCAAAGAGCTTAAGGAGGGTCCATCCAATCAATTGTGTCTTCTGGCAGTTCCTGCAAGCCTTTGTTGTCACGATCTTGTCAGCTTTTTGGGCCCTTGCCATTCAGAAATTCAACATATACGCATCGTACGCGATGGTAGTCCTAATCAATTCATGGTTTTACTAGAGTAAGGTTTATCTTATAGAATTGTTTCGTAATAATATTTGATTTCTTTTAAAAAAGGTTTCGCTCGAATGCATCTGCTTTAGAATTTTACCAAAATTTCAATGGTGCTGCCTACAATTCGTTGGAACCGGATTCTGTATGCCATGCTGTTTGGGTTTCTGATGTAGAACGTGATGACAGTGGTGTGCCTCCTATAGGTCACACTGAGTTACCAACATGTCCAGGTTTTAACCTTTGCCTTTTTCAGCATTCTTTTTTTCTCTCGATCAGACGAATACAGTTTTCTTACTTGTATTCTTTGCCAGTTTGTTTGGAGCGTATGGATGAAAGTGTTGATGGTGTCTTAACAATTCTTTGCAATCATGCCTTTCATGCCAATTGCCTTATCAAATGGGGTGATTCCACTTGCCCGGTTTGTCGTCATGTTCAAACACCGGAATTGATGGAGAACTCTGTATGCATGGAATGCGAGGGCACTGAAGCTCTTTGGATTTGTTTGATATGCGGTCATGTCGGCTGCGGACGTTATCAGGGTGGTCATGCGGCAGCTCATTTTCGTGCCACCAATCATACATTCGCTATGCAATTGGGTACTTCCAGTGTTTGGGATTATGCTGGCGATAATTTTGTGCATCGTCTCTTTCAAAATAAAACCGATGGTAAACTTGTTTCAACGCAAGCACCAAATGACGATGGCGAGGAGAAAATTGATTCCATGCAATTGGAATTCACATACTTGCTAACATCACAGCTGGATACGCAGCGAAAATACTATGAAGAGCGCACGGAAAAGCTCGAAGCGGAGTGGCAAGAATTTAAGAAAACCTCGGAAACGGCTTCATCAAAACTTATTACTCTTGAACAGAAGGTTCAGACGTTAATGAAAGAGAAGCAAACGTTGGAAAGAAAATTAACACAAAGTGCAGCTAAGTATGTTCAATGATAATTAGCTGAAATTGAAGGAATGGCGTATAGGAATATTTTAAAATTTCTTACAGATTGAAAGAAGTACAAAAACAACTCTCGGATGAAAGTCAAATTTCTAAAGCTTTACAAACTAATCAGAGCTCATGGCAGTTAAAATACAATGCCCTCGAGAAGCAGTATAAAGAGTATAAGGAGTCACGTGAAATTGAATTGGCTTCAATTAAGGAACAATTACGCGATATCATGTTTTACATGCACGCTCAAACCAAAATACAGGAATCGGAATTAAAGGACGAGCTGGTTGGCGGCAGAGTTGTGGTGCCTGAACCTGAACATGAGCCAACCAGCAGCAGCAAAGCAGCAAATCGACGGAAAAAGAAGCATTAGATGGGCTTATCTTTTTTCTAAAATACACTCATCAAGCTTGCTTAGGTTTTCGGATGTTGTTAGAAAAGGGAAATACAGTTTAATGCGATCTCAAAATTGTGTTCGAAGCTTTGGAGATTAATTTGAGAATTTTTCAAATTCGTCTTAATATTTTCTTCAGTTTTTCATCAATAAAATTCATTTTTTAAAGTGGTTTGCAAACAAAATAAGCTTTTAAAATATTACAATTGAAAAAAAGCCATTTTATTATATTTGCAAAAAAGGCCAAGTCCAGGAGTGACGACCACTGGCTATTTTAATGTGCTCTTTTAGCTAATAAATCAAATGCAAATATAAATAAATAATTTTAAGAGAATGTTGACAGAAGGTGTTTTTGTGCGATGCTGTTTCTTAAAAGGCACTTTCGCAAATCAATAAAAACAAAAAACGGAACTGGTTTGACTGGAATAGCCAAACAATTAATTTTAATAATTTTGCCATAAAATGACTGGTAATTAATCATTAAAGTGTATTTCTATTTGAATAAATTTTTTTGTGAAAATCGAAACAGACCGACAGTATGAGCAAAGCCAAAGGCAGACTGACGGAGTGAGATATAATTTGACGGCAATTTTTTTCTAATATTCGAAAAAATCTTTGGCTTTGAAATTTGTTTTATGGTTCAGAAGTAATTGGTTCGCAAGCCATTGAAGAGATTTTTAAGAGGTTGGTTTGATTCGATGGTTCGAAAGGCAGGAAAGAGATCAAATGATCAATCGGTCATTAATTTGTTTCATATTAAGGATTTAATGGTTTTTGGGCTACTTCTGCAAATTTTTATAAAATTAAAAAAAATTTGCGAATAGAAAGTAAATAGGAGGGACTAATTTTTTTCCTTTTTGAGGTCGTCGTCAAACAAATTTAAAAAATTTAAGGTCTTCCCATTGTCATTAGTATTATGGTCAAATATTATCCATTCATTTTCTCAAATAAATTAAGTTTGATAGAGCTTAAAGACTAAGAGTAAGACGATTTTGGAGCTTTAATGAAGTAAATAACCCTTTCAAACAAAATTATACAGCTTGCTGTGACTCGTGAATTTCATCAAATAACGCATTGATTGCATAATCATGATAAGTATTTTTTGCTTTACTGCCAAATTCAAGATAAAATTGGTGCTTAAATTACCTGATTCACGATCAAATGTAATTAAGTTCAATTAAATTATGGCAAAAACTATTTGCGATATAAGTTCATTAATTAAATGCTAAATCAGTTAATTATGAGCATATATTTTTAATGATTTGTCTTGATTTTCATTTCCTATCCATTCCATTACCAATTATATTACGAAAAATTCCCATAAAATCTTTTCTCGACGTGCAATAAATTTACAAATATACAAGATGTATTTAACTGAAGTGCACTTGATGGTAGAACAGAAGTACTAGATGTAGAATGATTAGTTTCTATTTATGCCAAGTTCAATTTACGTGCTTATTCCAACGTGGCAATGTCTTGTTTAAGAGTCAGCTGGAGGAGACGAATCGTTGCGAACATTGGAATAAGCACATTAATTTAGCAATAAAAGTTTTACGCGCTTATTCCAAGAATCACCTTCAATTCCTCTCTCGTCTCCTTCCAGTTCAGTTTCAATAGTTTTAGATCTATATGATCCTCGATATTCTGCTGTAACTTAAGACAGTTCGATAGTTTGATCATCACCCATATCTCGAAAACTCATTGAGATCTTGGTATTTAGCGAGAATATTTGAATATAACTGAATAAATTATAATATAATTATTGAATATTTTTAAAAATATTCCAATTAGTACATCTGCTTTATTCTCTCCTTAATCTCAGCAATTTGATGGAATCAATATCAATTCAGTCAACTGATCTCAGCTCTCTTTCTGCTTTGTATGGAAAGGAAGGACCATAATAAGAAGAAGAACAATTTGAAATCATTCTTCAAATATTCATGAAACAATATTCTAATTATTCTAATAATTCTAGTAAAGAGTATAAAAAATGGAAACAAGATAAATAAACCGTTCAAAGAGACTTTAATTAATCACAAACGGCTATGATCACAAATACGCGATAGAAAGAGAAAGTGAAGAGCCATAGGGAAAGGGAGCGAAGTATAGCGATGGTAGGTAAACAGAGAGAGGTGGTAGAAAAATGAAAGGACAAAAAATGAGCCACGAGAAAAACAACAACGAGAAATGTCCGGAGGTGATGGATAATGAAGACATGATTTGCATAAAGAAAATATGATAAACAATGTAAGAGCAGAAGGATACAGGATTTCATCTCGCCGCATCAACGCATCTTTAAAGAAATGTAAATAAAGAAAAACGTAAAAAATAACAATCATTAATATTGGAAAAGATGATAAACGGCGAAGAAGTAAACAGACAGCAGTATTAAGTTTTCAAATCAATCGTATCCTTATAATTTTTTTATATTCATCAAATTTATTCTAGCTTTAGGCTTCGAATATCTAATGAGAGTGTGATCGGAATTAAAAAAATGTTTTGAAGAGATTTTCCTTTTTGCCTAAGGAAAACTAACAAATTCACATGAGAACGCTTTTAGGACGATCGAAAGGTTCTGCAATGACACCGCGTTGTTTGAAATGATTGAAAAAAGTTTAGAAAATCCGTTTCGAGCATAACAAAAAATATCAAAATTTTCCATACATTTTTCTTATATTTAACTAAAAAATATTTACAATTTGAATAAGTATTGTTTTATTTTTATATTATAATAATTAGAACGAGTCCTGCCTTTTATTTTCATTCCTATTCAGGACTACTCGAGAACGAGTTCAGCTTGAAGCGATCAAATATGCAAATTTCGTTCACTCGCTAGAACCCCGCTACTCGTTACCACTTCACCCCTCGCGACTATTCCTCATTGCAGTTAATCAAAGAAAAAAAACCCTTTGGTTTTTTCTCTCACACTTAGTGCGGTCCGAAACCAGCCGTCAGACATTGTCTTCTTCGTCTTCGTTCGTCTTCACGATCATCGCCTCGTATTTAATCTTCTCAAACGGAAAGGTGCATAAATTATGGCCCCGAAACGCATCAACCAAATTTCGTAATTCGTTTCAAGGAGTTCCTTAATCGCGTCACTAAGCATTGTTCGGCTTTTGTTTCACCACCACCCTTCGGGTGATCAGCTTTTGTCATTTGTTCGTATTTGCATATGCGCGTATGTGCGTTTGTGTTTACGCTTTCTTCGTTTCATAATTAATTTCTTTCGTAGAATTCTTGCATGGAAATGAGGCAAAAAAATCCGGATTTTTTTCCACAGTCAGTAACGTTAATTCTATTCCTCAGCGCGTATTGAAGAACACATAATGTTTTTGTGTATGCGCGTGTGTATGCGCGTGTGGATGTGGTTGAGTTGTCTCTAGTGTATGCAAATTTTTTCATCCTTTTGGTGTGTCACCCTGCATTAGTGTTGGCTGTACCGCTCTGTAAGACGCTGACGAAGATGAAGAAGAATCTGTTTTTTGGGAAGATCTTTATAAAAAAATTTTTATCACTAAAAAATCGTGAGAAAAAATTTCTCAGATACTGACTGCGTGATCGGAGAGCAATGAGGATGAAGCAAAAAAAAAACGTATGCAAAGGATATTCGGGCAGGCCTTGATTGGTTTCGGGTTGGCTGATTGTCATACGACTCAGTAACTGTTGGAGCAAAGGGTGAAGAGTGTGAATAATGGAGAAATAGCTAGTTGTACGTAATGAGTATATTTTTTCTAATTTTTTTATAAAAAATTCACGCTTTGATCGCGGAATATTATAAAAGAAATCATTGTTGTTTTTTTATTCTGGGTGCTATTTTTTTCCTTCATTCGTATAATTTGAATATTGTGATTTTTACCCTTTTTTCTAGATGATCCTGTTGAGCCTTTGACAGAAGAGACAAAAAAAAAACAATTGCTTTTTTATTGTAATATATGTTTTTCGTAATTTTTTTGGTCTTCTAGAAAATATTTTGTATTTAATTTTTGTGTCTTGTAACGGTTTTTAACGTTTCGATATTTGTTTTAGGGTAACCCTTCTTCCGAAAGACAAAAATCAATTTTTTTAGGTTTCATAAAAAAAGAATTACTCCATCATTTTCGTTTTTGTCTAGGAAATTTCTTTTTTTATGAAAAAAAGAATTTTTTCATTTTTTCAAAAATTATTCATTTGTTACTTTTGTTATTTTTGTTAATGTTGAAACTCGTTTGCAATCAGGCTTCAATTACTTTAATTAAATTATACGACATAAAGGTTTGAAAATTGAAATTTTTAAAAATAGGGAGTTTTTTTAATGAAATGAAAGAAAATGTGGAAAAAATGTCATCCCAAAAATTTTCGAAAAGTTTTCAAATCTATATAATTTAATTCAATTTCAAATTTAGATCATTTTTTTAGAAAATACAGTTTACTACTATGAAGTCTATTACTATGAAAAATATAATGGCGGTTCGACTTCTACGTGCTATTTTTGTTCACGTTCGGGCAATATTTTTTAGGAATTTTCAGATTTTGTTTAATAAAATTAATAGCATCTAAAATATTTTGTAATAAATTAAGAGACACATCACAAATAATGATCTATCCATTGTACTACGATCCACCCCCAATGCGATTTTATTCGACAAGAAAAAATTATGATTGAACAATTTTATTGTATTCCTAGCAATTCGTATTAATTTGACACAATATTGCTTTTCGATCTGGTACAAAATTATCATTTACTTCAATACTTTTTTCCATTCGAACTAAGTTTAGGCACAAAATTAAACGAACGCATAAAGCGCTTGAAGGCGTAAGCGATGTAAAAAATGTAATCGAAAAATCGAAAAGATTTTGTAAGTTTGAATTTACCTGAAAAATACTTTTTTTTTGAATTGCAATATGTTTTTTGTGTGGTATTTCATGGAGGAAAAAATTTCAAAAAGAGAATGCTAATATTCCCAGAATTCCGAATTTGGTTGATCGGCGCAATCATGATAATTTTAATTGAATTGATTGCCATTAACGATTTAGAGAAATTAATAAAAAATTACCTCACTTTTTGTTTGATTGAAAATAATCCTTAATGTGTTTGCGTTCTTGATTTTGAGTTTTGTCTGAAGCAACTGGTCCAAAATCTAGAGCTGATTTCCGGTTTTAAACACAGATGAATTAAATAAGAAAATAAATACAAAAATAAATAGAAAAAATATAAATGTAAATAAGAAGTAGATGAAGAAGGGTAAGGAAAATAATCTAAGTGTAATTAGTCAACAGGGCAAAAGCGTTTTTCAAGAAACGAAATATAACATAATTTCGGTGATGTCCAATTGGAGAAATTTTGACTTGTTAAGTTAAGTAATTGAGTGTCTTTACTCGATCATGATAACTTAATACTTCAAGGGCTCACGTTTGTCTCTTAAGAGTAAAATTAGTGAAAAACTTTTTCAATGATTTGGAATGATGCCTCCTGTTGTTCTGATGTCCTGTTTTCGATCTATCAATCTTAAAGTAAATTTGTTAACTGAATGTATGAGCTAACACAGCATGGGTGGGTATTAGACTGCATAGACCGAAAATTAAAGCAAAGTTGCAACTTCGATGTAATTCCGAATTGAGGTCTAAATCTTTAATAATCTACTTATGCTGTTTGACCATGAACATCATGATCATGATTATGAAAGTAATTAATAAAATCGTAAATTCGGCAACTTTGTTAATGAAAACCAAAGATCGCTTGCCCGAGAGTAATGTTTTAAAATTAGAAGTTATGAATGAAGGCGAGAGACGCGATCAGCAAATGGATCGGTCAGGTGGGACAGTAATACACAGTCATCAGGCACTCAGTAATTCTGAAATAAAAAACCAGTTTCGACAATAAGACTACCAGCAAAAAATTCAACGGTGAGTGTTTTTGGTGTGGACCAAAGGGTCACTACGCAAAAAAAAAGATACCCAATGCAAAAGCGAAAGTAAAAGGAATGACAAAATGCATTCCCAATGCTGGCGATCGCTGATGCTGATGCACCGACGTCACTGCTCACATGTGCAACAACAAAAATTTGTTTGAAAACTATGAAGATAGCCATGACAAAATTTGTTTATCAGGAAATGAATATATAAATGCAGTAGGAAGGGGCAGATATTATAACATGCAGATAATTGTCAAATTAAATTGATTCAAAACAAAAAAAAAAAAAAAAAACGACCAAACAAAAATCATAAGGGCAGTAAAGCAAAATAATTTTTTCACAATTAAAAAAAAACTATTTTGGTAGGAACCAATAATGAATTATTAGGAAAAAATGGATGCAATTATCGTAACTGTATAAGCTTGCGCGAATTGTCTGATAAACATCTACTTAGTGAGGGTAATGAATTTAAGCAAAAGAAATGAACAATGAATTTGTTTTTTGGGAAAAAATCATGCTACCCTTTTGCCTCCTTCTACAGAAAGAAAGAACATCGAATGAGTTAGTTAGTTCAAGCAGCTGTTAATCGCCTAAGAATAATTGGATGTCATGCAATAGCACTGACCGGAGCCCGCAAAGCAAAGTTTGATGCCTGACGGCAGCAATTTATATATATGATAAATATCAAAATAAAGCATATCTGATAGTTTTATTATAAAATTAATTTCTGAGCAAAATAATGTAGTGAGCAAATTAATTAAATAATCAAATCCAAAAAGTATTGATAGGATTACAGTACTTCAAACAATCCCTGATAATGTTGACACTGCAGAAAACATTGAAATAAATTCTACATCCGATAGATGAAGATAAAACCGAAGAGGTTGAAACTGAGATGGTATTTCCAATAACGGTCGCGGTAGGCTGAAATTGTCGAATTGGTCGACCTAGAAAAACATAATATTTTGAGCAAATTTAGCACTCGAAGAAAATAATACTTGATACTAGTATTATTACTAGTAGGTAATGTGGTTTACCTTCTGGACGTAAACCTCTTATTGGTTAACGGGCAAAAACACTTAGGCAGAGAGTGAAACAGTAGACATGATTTTGTCTTACACGAGGTCGGCTTCTCAGCTTGCCTTAATGAACGTTAATTAACGCAATGTTTGTAATGTTTGTGCAAAATTATTAAAGAAAACGGCATAGTATTAGCTGCAAAAATCTTATATCTTATACCAGAAGACAGAACATCTTATACCAGTTTCATGTTCATCTTTGGAAAATGCTTTGTATCTTGAGAACTCAAGAAACAGCCCTTAGTAGCATGGAAGCTGAATACATGGCCGCGTCTTCAGGTTTTAAGGATGCAATATATCTTCGAAGATTACTCAGCGAATTTGGATACACTGAAGAAACTACAACTGGTTTAATCGTCGACAACCAAGGAGCACAAAAATTGGCGACGAATTCTGTCTTCCACAACCCAACGAAGCAGGTGACGTGAAATTTTTGAGTCACATTAGAGATGTCGTCAAGTATAAATAAATAGTGCTTAATTACTCTTACTAAGAATCTTCTCAAAGTAATTCTTACTAAGAATCTTCCTAATGTAATTCTTAATAAGCATCTTCCTAAAGTTAAGCATTTCAAAATTCTAAATTTAATGAATTTGAACATATACAAGTCTTAAATATTTTCTTTTAAAAGTTAACAAACATCTACGCTGAAAGCCATAAACTGTGTAAACGATATCTCTCCCATTTTTTTTGGTTTCTCTTTATTTTAATTTTTGTCTTTCTTCTTACGCTTAACTATTAATGAATTCACATGTTTAAAAAAATATTCCTGAGTTTTGATATCATTCAATCGAACCAATGATGTAATCGACATTTTTAAGAGAAAAAAATGACGACAATTTTTAGTCAAGACCCAAAACGGAGCTTCAATCAATTCAAACGAAACGATTGTATTTATCCTTAAAAACGAAACCAAATATTTGAGTCCAAATTGTTTCGATTCAAAAGAAACGATGGTTGATTTTTTTAGCAAATGTGAAACTGAAATTTTCTAATTAACGATAATAATATTGATTATTTTAAAGGGTTTTTTTGGCTAAGGCAAGACTTAATTTGATGACTCTTCTTTTTCATATTTGGAAGAAATTGATTTATCAATCGATCTAGAAGAGGCACAATTCATCAGTCTGACTTCTTGCATTAAGGAAGAGATTGTAAGAGAGTGTGTGTGTCACACAATTATGTGAGAGTGTGTTTAATCATTCCATCAGTTAAATAAATTTCTATAATATTTATGAAAAAAACGATAGGTCTTTTGTTTTCTTCCTTCACCATAAAAAAACATCCCAGAGACGGTCAACCTCAGCAAAAATCTCACCTTTAAATCTCTCTTTTTCTCTCCTGCTTATTATCTCTTTAGCCGTCACCGATAATCATTTCGACGGAAGCGTACAAATTTGTTTTTAAAACAGTTGATATTTATGACATCCTGAAATTGTCGCAAACTATTCCCCACGCCCGTCGGGATCCTTCGAGACAATCAACAGATGTTGCGAATGATCGTTTAAAACGTAGATTAAGGAGAAAAGATTGAGGGAATGACCGCAATAAGTGCGTTTATTTTGGAAGCGAAACATTTTTTATGAGAAACCAAACCAACAAAAGGTCTCAGCCGAACAGGGTAAATCGGCTCGTCGTCAATTCTGAAGCGCAGCGCGATGTTCCGAAGGAATGCATGTACGTTATTTTTAAGCGCAGTCTGTATCGTTCCCACGTCATTTTGACGTTATCGGAAGCCGGAACAGGTTTATACAAGAAATTTTCGATTTCATTTGATATGACTGAATGAGAGTGAAGGATGTAGGATGAAGGATTGCATACCTCCCATTACGAGTGAAGGTTGACGAAGTTTTGTGACTGAGGTGAACATCAAACGGAAGCAACAACAACAACAAGGTAAATCCTGCAAATCCAATAACAAGACTCGATAAAGGTTATTGTTCGAATCAAAGAGATATGTACGATTGCGAGTTTTCGCTAGTTTGTGGGTGTGCATGTTTGCGTGTGGGTGAAAGAAGAGAGATAGATTCAAAAATTTGATTGAGAATTTGTTGGTTTCTTATTGAAGAATTTCGCTTTTTGAAGGTTATTTCTCTTTATCTCACTCGGTTTTATACCCTACGCTCGAAAGGGTAGGGTACATCGTCCCACGTCGCCCAAAATGCGTTAAAGGAGGCGTATAGAGAGGTATATATATTCCTGCTCAGAATAATCTCCTGAGTCGATTTAGCCATGTATGTCCGTCTATATGATTGTTGTCTGTCGTGTCTATGGATACCACGATTGCAGTCGAATGGAGGGAGATGTCGACATGAACATTCACTGTCATCGTGTAGTAGTGCCACGCCTATCTTAACACAAAATCCTCTTTAAATGCCGGCTTCTAAATTTCTATAAAAGTTTTCAGGATGGAATTTAATAGCCGAAGTTTTGCTATTAGATATCGCTTCAAAAAAAAAAATGGGTGGAATACGCACCCTTTAGCACAGATTGACTTTTTGGACAAAGGTTGTGTTAAAGATGATTTCGATCTAAATTATTGAGGAAAAGAGAAATGTTACATTAAGACGGGCGTTATCCGTCTTCTAATTTATTGGGATCATGCTATGAAATTATATTACTGGTGTAGGGTATATAAGCCCCGGCTGGGCCGATATTAACGTTCTTACTTGTTCTCTCTCTCTCTCTCCTTTTTTGGCCACTAATACCTAAATTGTTATCATCGTAATGAGGCTATAATTATATTTTGAAAACAAAGAAAGGGAAAGGAAATGATTAATTGCGCACTTGTGGCAATAAAATATGTGCCGTCCTTTGTTGGTAGTTCTTTTTTTGCACTTGTTTTTGCTTTTGTTGTTTTTGTTCTTTTGCTTGTTTTTGTTCTTCATCTTATGTTTATGGCATTGACCGCTTGAGATTTTCAGAATTTATTGTACCTATTCCGCTCTTTCTTCGCCTTGCTGTCGTTTAGTGTGGAATCTTTTTTGGGTCGCTTTTGTATGAAATTTTGCGTAAATTTCCGTAACATCTGCCCTTAAACTTTGAATTTCTTCCTGCATCTTGGATATCAGATTGAAATCAGATTGAATAAATATATGTACAAATGAGGATATAGGCGTCACATCTATAAAGGAAGCAGGTTAGGTAGATTGGTTTTTTGCTTGGTTTTTGCTTAACAAGTACTTGCGATTGAAGTGTGCGATTTTTTTAGATGTCATTTTTTACGGTCTGCATAAATTCGAAAAAGAAAAATAAATACTAACGCGAAAAGGAGTGTATTTTTAGTCTAATAAATGGATGAATGAATAGATATGCAGTCAACATTTTGGATGTGATCTTAAAATGGAACCAAATCCAATCAAGCAAAACGTTTTCTTGAACGCGATAAAACGATGGCACATAGTTTTTTTGCGAGGTGGCACACACCGAAAGAAACGAAACAAAGTAATTCGCTCGCTTGTTTCGTTTGAGAGAGAGCTTGCCGATGATTTAAGCATTTGCATGAGTGCAGCTCACATGGGATGCAACAAAATTGCTTTCAAATGGCGGACTCACACACGTACAGTCACTCCAAAAAGAAAAACACAAAACAACCATTAGCTCATAATCGATTATCTTTGAACGGATAGAAATGAGCCAATTAAAATTCTATTGATAAAAGGGAACAATTGGAAGGATGAAGGGTAAGGGGTTAAGGGTTAACAAAGTGTGTAGCCGAAGCTTTACACTTTAACATGGCTAAAGAATTAGGAGCTTAAGCCACTGGATTTTCTTTCCGCACATCACCTCGTTGTCACCAACTATCACGTTCTGGTTTCCGTTACTTGGTTGCTTTGTATTCAGGAAAGAATTCAGAAAAATTGTTTGAAAATTATTTACAATGACTTGGCTCTAATAGTTCAAATATCAAACATCAAAAAAATATTTAAGAATTATCTAGAAATCTTAAAATTTTTTCATTTTAAAGGTACTTAATAAATATTTATAAATGACCCAGAAATTATGAAATTATTTTAAAATCACTTAGAGAGCCCAAATAATGCTTTAGATGAACTTTTAAAGTTGTTTAGGCATTAACGAAACATTCAAGAATCATGCTGAAATGTTATAAATATTTTAAAATATTCAAAAATTGTTTCGAAAGACTAATTCAAAGGACTTCGGAGAGATTGTATCGCCGCAAAACCGGTGCAACGTTTGCAAAGCTGCAAGAACCGAAATCGGCCAAGAGCGTAAAAGCAATCAGAAAATCTAAGCTTATTAATTTTGTAAACATTTACCGAATAGAGTGAATTAATCCTTGAAGCTTCTACAGTAAAATTTTATATGGAAATATTCTACTGCCTGATAATATTGTGAAAGGATAAAAAAGTGAATCATATCGGTTCGATAATGAATTTTAAATGAAATTTTAATAAAATATTCATGGAAATGTAATTATTGTTTTCCGATAAGGATTCCATTTGCCTTTGAGTTATATTTGTCAATTTGTTAATTCGCTAGAACTAGACGGCCTTGGTTAATCGCACTTAGATGTAACTGCTATGGTTCTGTTGACGCATAAACTAATGAGACTCTTACACTAATACTTACTCTCACACTTTTTCAAAAAATAGAGACTGTATTTATTGACGCTGTATTATTTTCATGATTTATTTTACATATTTACGCGTTGTCTAACCAATACGATAACTTAAATCCGGTACTATTTTGCGCTATATAAGATTTAGGTTCAAATAGCATCCAAAAGTAATCCAAGGAAGGGTCTAAAAGGAAGAGCGAAAATATCACACAAGTATAATCGGTTACGTAATACTCCGGGTTTTTACCACTTCATACCTTCTTTAATTGCCAATCGTCGGTATTGAAGACTCTTCCCACAAAACTTATTATCTTGAAAGCCGGAGAATTCAGTTGAAAGAAGAGCACTTTGAGGAATCATTAAATTATCAAGTGTCGGTTGGCTTTCGCAAAAGGTAGAATTTAATGTCCGTTCACTCCCTTCCGCGATATAACCACGCAAGTCGAAATTATGGAAGTATAGACTAAAAATACCCGCGGAAAACGTACAAGTTCTTTCTGGGCGTTTTAAATGAATCAAACAAACCTTACCTTAGCGCATTATAAGGTGGCCGTTTTTGAACACACATTTTGTATTTGAGATCTGCAGGATAAGAAGCTGGAAGACCTTTGTAATTAAAGGAATGTATTTTACCCCGTAATTCAGTGAAATACTGCAGACAACCAGGCGGTGCTAAGGAAATGTTTTCTTCACAATTCTCCGACAACCCTTCCTTACAGGAAGGATTTAGTTCGATTTGAGTAACTCGAAGTAACCAGCGTGGTCGAGGTTCATCGTTAGATCGGTTAGCGGTATGAATTGTTATAGTAATCACTGGATTTGTTCTATTAGGGAACGGTATATACACGTGTTGATTCCGTTCACTCCCGCAGAATATCAGATCTTCAATTTCTAAAGAATCTCGTTCACAACTGGGCAGAGTTGTGAACTCGTTTGCGTGGAAAGTTGGTTGAGCCAATTTGGTACTGAAATCGATTCTTAGTTGTCGAACAAGAGAATTACTGGGTATTATCTGGTAAACGCAAGCACTTGGTGCAGTATGGTAGTGCTTTAGTTTAAACAACTTCGAAGAGATTGTATCGCCGCAAAGGAAGCTGCAGGAACCAAAATTAGCGAAGAACGTGAAAACAATTATAAAAACTAACGCAAGCAATTTATCGTTCATTTTGTATCGATTTACTGAATAGAGTGAACATTTTTTGAAACTTTTATAGTAAAATTTTAAGTGGATATATTTTGCTGCACGATTAGATAAATGAATTATATCGGCCCGATCATAAATTTTGAATTCAAAATGATTATGATCAAGCCGATATAATTTGCTTATTTATCAAACAGTATTTCAATTTAAAATTTTCATATTCATAGCTATGAAGTAATTGTTTTCCGATAAGAACTCCATTTTCCTTCGGGTTATATTTCCCACATTATCAATTTTTTATTGATTAATGATCGCTTAAAAAAATTACTAAAATTTTCTTTTATTTAGGTCGATTATGGCACCATTGTGATTAAAATGTTGGAGCCATAAAAGTTATTTTTATATAAAAACTTGTTTTCCCGAAATAGCTTTTGTTTTCTTCTTGTTAAATTCGTTTAACTTGGCCCCCAGTAATACGTTTTCTATCTATACCAAATTGTATTTTATTGTGATTAATAAATTTTTGTATAAGTGAAGTCATTAAATGTTGTAGTCATAGAACGTTATGCATGACCTTCTTCTTCTTTATTTGTTGTGTCTTTCAATTTCCTTAATTTTCTCTTAATATAACCGTAGCACCTAGGTGTGACGACAAATTTCAGATGTCAAAATTCAAATAAGTTTTAAAGATTTAGTTACAAACTAAGCGGCCGAAAGAAATTTCAATTTTTGGCAGCGTGATATAGTTTGCCATTAGCTTAACACCCTAAACACGACCTAACAGCGCCAGTCGTCTGCAACGTAATTCAATGAAAAGCATAGGGAACGAGGATACTGCGTCCAGCGCCAGTAAATCCAGAAACCTACTCCCTAATCAAAACCTCGCAGCGGCAGCCGGCAGTAACGAGCGATTCAATGAAAAGCTTATGGACCGAGCAAACTGACGGTAGCGACCGTAGATATAGAATCATATGTGGCAGCAAACTCTTACGCTCTTTTTCTTTCGCAATATGTTGCCACATATTACGAAAAGTATCAGACAAGTTGTGTGTTATTATCAACAACTATGTAGAGTTTTTAGTGAAGGAGCTTGATTTGTACAGTTACAAATAATTGTAGCGAACATGCTTACTCATAGCGAATGTGTTTGATAAGTGAAATGATAGCACTGCCTTACTGCTAGGTTTGATCACGGCATTGCGTAAGAGAGATTTGCTGACGCTGTCGCTGCGGGCGTCTCAGTTTTAGGGATATTTGGCAGCAATTGGCATTATGTTTCTTTCGCAAAGTGTTGCCACATTTTACAAAAAATACCAGACAAGTTATATATCGTTACCAGATATTGTACAGAGTCTATAAAGAAGAAAGCATGATATTTATAAATCCAAGTAAAAAACGGAACTGGTTTGGAAATAACTAATGCGTGAGTGTGTTTGGTAGGCAAGAAGGCGATTGGTTTTTGGTATTGAGACTATCTCGCTTGCGCTGTCACGGCGGGATAGTGATTTCACTGTAATAGAGCAGAACAGCATCTTCCAGCAGAAGTTCTGGACCAAATATTTGGCTGCTGTCAAAATTAGAATTAACTTAATTAAATTAGAATTAGAATTAACTGGACATTGGAAATAATCATTATACTGAAACCACTTTGCAATTCCCCCTTTACAGCTATGTTTCGCCTCTACGATTTGCATCTGGCGGTTAAGCTAATTTGTAATTTCGGTAAGGGCAGTGATTCTTTGTATTTTTTGAGATATTTTCTATAGTGCCACCTCTAAGTTTAGCCGATTCTTTAGCTATAATTTTATTCAGGCGGCTTTAGTAAATTGCAGTTAGATGTAACCACTATGGTTCTGTTGACGCTTAACCTAATTACACTCTTACTCTAATACTTACTCTCACACTTTTTCAAAAAATAGAGGCTGTATTTATTGACGCTGTATTATTTTCATGATTTATTTTAAATATTTATGCGTTGTCTAACCAATACGATAACTTAAATCCGGTACTATTTTGCGCTATATAAGATTTAGGTTCAAATAGCATCCAAAAGTAATCCAAGGAAGGGTCTAAAAGGAAGAGCGAAAATATCACACAAGTATAATCGGTTACGTAAAACTCCGGGTTTTTACCACTTCATACCTTCTTTAATTGCCAATCGTCGGTATTGAAGACTCTTCCCACAAAACTTATTATCTTGAAAGCCAGAAAATTCAGTTGAAAGAAGAGCACTTTGAGGAATCATTAAATTATCAAGAGTCGGTTGGCTTTCGCAAAAGGTAGAATTTAATCTCCGTTCACTCCCTTCCGCGATATATCCGCGCAAGTCGAAATTATGGAAGTATAGACTAAAAATACCCGCGGAAAACGTACAAGTTCTTTCTGGGCGTTTTAAATGAATCAAACAAACCTTACCTTAGCGCATTATAAGGTGGCCGCTTTTGAACACACATTTTGTATTTGAGATCTGCAGGATAGGAAGCTGGAAGACCTTTGTAATTGAAGGAATGTATTCCACCTCGTAATTCAGTGAAATACTGCAGACAACCGGGCGGTGCTAAGGAAATGTTTTCTTCACACTTCTTCGACAACCCATTTTCACAGGAAGGATTTAGTTCGATTTGAGTAACTCGAAGATGCCAGCCTGATCGAGGTTCGTCGTTAGATCGGTTAGCGGTATGAATTGTTATAGTAATCACTGGATTTGTTCTATTAGGGAACGGTATATACACGTGTTGATCCCATTCATTCCCACAGAATATCAGATCTTCAATTTCTACAGAATCTCGTTCACAACTGGGCAGAGTTGTGAACTCGTTTACGTGGAAAGTTGGTTGAGCCAATTTCATAGTGAGATCGATTCTTAGTTGTCGAACACGAGAATTACTGGGTATTATCTTGTAAACGCAAACACTTGGTGCAGAATGGTAGTAATGTAATTCAAACAACTTGAAAGGGATTGTATCGCCGCAAATGAAACTGCAAGAACCAAAATGAGCTAAGAGTGTGAAAACAATTAGGAAATCTAACGCAAGCAATTTATCGTTCATTTTGTATCGATTCACTAAATAGAGAGAACTAATCCTTGAAGCTTTTATAGAACATTTTTTAGTGGGAATACTATACTGCTCGATAAGATAAGCGAATTATATCTGCCCGATCATTAAATGTGAACGAAATTCAAAATTTATGATCGGGACAATATAATTCGTTTGTATTATCGGGCTGTAGAATATTTCCATTTAAAAGTTTCAACGATTAATGCACACTCTACCCAATAAATCGTTACAAAATTTTGAAATTAAGCATTATGCATTGTTTACAACACGTCCACTATACGTGAGTTTGTACAACGTTGTTGTTATTGTTTCTGTCATTTAGGATTTATTGAACGACAGTGTGAAAACAATAGCAACGTGTTTCACCACACGTGAACAGAAGTGGTGTCATTTCTTCAGCGATTAATATTCCATAGTGAAAAATATGTACATAATTCCGGTTAAATTTGTACTATTATATTTGTAATTGTAAATTCCATTTAATTCCAAATACTTCAGTCAAATAAATTATTAACTAATTCAAGGAAAATTCTAAAATATTATATAATTAAGGGAAGTAAGCTATATAAAATACTGAGATAAATACTGATATTTTCGCACTTTAAACCTTTTCAAATATGTAGAGGAGTTCAAATTTCCAATCGGCGTTTGTTGTTCTGACAATACTGCAATCAATTGCAAGAAGACAACAACAACATCGATGTGAACAGCATTGAACATTGACAAGAACAACAACATTGTAAATCTCATGGATAGTATCCACGACGCCAAAATATCATAAAAAAATTGATGTCAAACAGTTTTTTGAAGTGACGAATTGAGAGTGCCATATCTCTTTATCTCTGGAAAAATAATTTCATCGGAGATCAGATTCGCCTTCGTTTTAGGTCGGTTTATGAAACGAGAGAATAAATTTTTTTGTTTCATTTCATTTCGTTTAGTGTGCGTTGGAATGAAAAGCGTTTCGTTAACACTTTGTGGATTACAGACGTTCTTTGTTTGGCTTGGTGTGTCTTCGGTTTGAGAAATATATTCCCAAAGAATCCAAAGAATCTTTTAAGATTACATTACAAAACGCAGTTTATAAAAATTGAAGAAGTGAAATTATGCAAATTTTTCAGTGATCCTGCGGAATCTCATCGGAGCTCTAATTTAATCTCTAGGCCTCCATCGATCTTTAAATTCCTTACACCGTCCTCCTTGAACGTCGCTCGGCACCATAAGGGTCCAATTTTACATCTAGTCACGGATACTAGTGACTAGTTGTGATATATATATATATATATATATATATATATATATATATATATATATATATATATATATATATATATATATATATATATATATATATATATATATATATATATATATATATATATATATATATATATATATATATATATATATATATATATATATATATATATATATATATATATATATATATATATATATATATATATATATATATATATATATATATATATATATATATATATATATATATATATATATATATATATATATATATATATATATATATATATATATATATATATATATATATATATATATATATATATATATATATATATATATATATATATATATATATATATATATATATATATATATATATATATATATATATATATATATATATATATATATATATATATATATATATATATATATATATATATATATATATATATATATATATATATATATATATATATATATATATATATATATATATATATATATATATATATATATATATATATATATATATATATATATATATATATATATATATATATATATATATATATATATATATATATATATATATATATATATATATATATATATATATATATATATATATATATATATATATATATATATATATATATATATATATATATATATATATATATATATATATATATATATATATATATATATATATATATATATATATATATATATATATATATATATATATATATATATATATATATATATATATATATATATATATATATATATATATATATATATATATATATATATATATATATATATATATATATATATATATATATATATATATATATATATATATATATATATATATATATATATATATATATATATATATATATATATATATATATATATATATATATATATATATATATATATATATATATATATATATATATATATATATATATATATATATATATATATATATATATATATATATATATATATATATATATATATATATATATACTGGCTTCGCCAGTTACTCTTAAGATTATTTTAACCATTACTACTAACACTGTCAGTGTTAATAGCCTTGCGATCGTATTTTGTTTATTCTGATTTTCAGCGGATCTCTCAAATAAATAAACATCAGAAATAATCAATATAAAATGTAGATATTTTTTCTTCATTGCAAAATGTCCTTTTGGCAAGATGACTCCTAGGAGGGGAAAAAATAAAAAATAGAACAAAAATAAATAAATTGCCATAATAAATTTTTGAATAGTATTCTATTTGATAATTAAAAGAAAGTAACAAAAACTGACAGGACAAGGAACAAAAAAGGCAATTCACAATCAAATAATAGACAGCGCGCGGCGAGTGTGTTGGTTATTTTGGTTGACTATGCAAAAACTCGATCATGCCAGGAAAAACGAGAAGAAGACAACAAATGGAGGGAAGGATCATCAATAACAACAGGTCGCATTGTATTTCAGAACAGAGTGAATGAACTCATCTCTTCCTCACCCAGTGAAGGCACCAACCAATGAACAAGGCTAACAGAAGACTAAAACGATATGCAAAAAAAGTAAAAACGAAAATAAAACAAACTATTAAACAATAAAATACAAGCTTTAAAAATTACTAAACACAAAAGACGAATGAAAGAAGAAATCACGATCAATTTCATTCTTACGCAAAACATCGCCACAAACAATAAAACGTCGTATTTATTTATATATTCACTACTCAAATTTATGAGAGTTTACGACGTTTGAAATAAACAATGATAGGTCGAGAATGACAAGGGTGGCGGCAGCGACGACAGCGGTAACATCATTTCACACCTCTTGCCGAAGCAACTCTTTCTTTCTTGCGAGGAAAAGAATACAGCTAGCTCGTTATAACCAGCTAATAGTTGTCCCCACCGCAGCTATTTTATAATTGAATACAGTAAATTTGGCAAGGCAATATAATGAAGAACAATACGATCAATAGCATCAATAGATATGCACACGATCGCACGCACCGCGATCACACACGTTTCCTTCTTTCACGAACGAACGATAATAACGATCAAGAAATTAACTAGCGACACTCCGTAAACAAACGCAACGAGTAACCGAGTTGAGCTGATTCGATACACTTCAGGTAGGGAAAAAAATATAAAAACCATTCAGAGATTTAGAAATTTACAAACCGAAAAGTCTATTGATGTTTGAAGAGGATGGATGGCATACGCAAGGACCTCCTATATAATATGACCCTGGTGAATTGACAGGGATATAAAAGGTTTTTGCATAATTTCCATATAATAAATCGTAAGATGATAAAGGTTGGTGAAATTGGAAAATACAAATAATACCCGTAATGAAGAAAGAAGGAGAAGGGATAAGAAGGAAAGCAAGGATGAGAAAGAGGAAGGATGAAGCAAAAGGAAAAAATACAAACACATTGATTGATAATGAGAGTAAATAGAACGAAAAAGTTTGCCTTTCCTCCTGACGTCCGATCGATCGTTCCTTCCTCTTCTCATACAGTACTGTTGGTTTCATCACGAATTCTCATATTTTACATAATAATAAACGTATGAGAAAGAAAAATCCTTACTCGTTTTACCCTTATCACTTTGAATATTCTTCATAGTTTTCATCATGCCCTCTCTGGATATTCACGTTTCATCATTTATCATTGTATTCTATTCGATTCAATTTGATTTTTGTTTGCCTTTGTATCCTTTTACTATCCCGCTGTCTAATTTGCGATGCGTCTGATCGTGGTGATGATTTCGCCACCACCACGATCACTAAATATGAAATTACTCATTCTCTCAGAAGAGTTGCCAGGTAAACAAAAAAACCCAAATCAAACCGAGCTAACGATTAAAGAGGGAGGGGGGGAGGGGTCTCATTGTGGTAGGAATGCAATGTTATCTAAACAATCCCACAATATGTGTTTATGATATATTGATATGCTAATCAATAATCTGTAGCGATCATCACCATAATCGTGATCATCATCATGGTCAGCATTCATTCAGTAAGACAGGCAAGAAAGGATGCATAAGGGTCCCTTCTTTGAAAAGGATCATTAGCATTATATTAGAAAATCTTCTTGATTTCTTTTATAATCTTTTTTTTTTGCTTTCAATTCTTTTTTGCCTTCTATTCTTTTTTTTCTTTTTTGCTTTTATTGTCTTTGTTTTGTTTTGAAACGCCCCAGGAAAATCAAATCATTTATCAATTAAAAAATTGGCAAACATTGCGTTTTCATTTTCACACGCTGACAACCGGATGACTGGTTAGAATGACTGATACTTTTATTTCTTTAATTTTTTGTCATATCATCGAAATATGCCTTCCCTCATTTTCACGTCGATTTTGCGCGTTTTTAATCAATCGATGATCGATTGTTTTGTGAACGAGAATATCGTTCGATCCTTAAACGAACAATAATAATGTGCTTTGTTTTGGTTTTTTGCATCCTTTCCTTGCCTGGCTAGTGTTTGGGTGTGGTAGACACACATAAACGCACACACACACACTCTCTCTCTCTCTCTCTCTCTCTGGCACCTTTTTATGATTATTATTATTTTTGCAACAAAAGGACAATAAGAGAAAGGAACTTTAGATATCTTTATTACTTTTCTTGTCTAGGTTTTTTGTTTCTTTTGTCAATTCCGTTTTTGAATACCGCTTTTTTGTGTGTGTTTTATGATTGTATCCTTTTTTTGCAAAGTGTGCCACAGGACAAAGGAAACAAAACCGTCAATAGTTGTTTGGATTTTAGTGCTGTTGATTTTACTGACGATCGGCGTGTCCTTTTTTGTCTGGTTTCTTGTTGTTTTGAAAGAGATCGCTTTTTAAAAATTGATTTTTGATACCTTCGAACTTTTGAATTTGAATTTTTGAGGTTTTTTTTAGTAAAGCGTAAAGTGGGTGTGAATTGATGGTATTTTGAAAGCATTATACGATATTTTGTCCTTGTTAGTTTAATAAAAATGTATATTTTTTCTTTTGTTTTTTCCTTTATAATTATTTTAGTGCTTACGCATTTACGTAATTTGTTGGTGCTTAGTTTTTCTTTACTGGGTGTTGTTTGTTGTTGTTATTAATTATTGCTAGTCGGCAATAAATCTCTAATAAAAATACTTGTGTTTTATCCTCTTTTTTCTTGCTTTTGCAGAAAAAACTCAGTCGTAACATTTATCACTTTTTTTGTATCGTATTTTTTCGTTATTAATTTTATTGTGATTATTATTGTCGTTATGTTGTGTTTAATGTTGTTGTTGTTGTTTTGGTTTTTATACCCTACACTCGGAGGGATAGGGTGTATTCGCTTACGCCTCCCGTTTGTAACGTGTTGAAGGTGGCGTGACACGTTTATAAATGTATTCATATTCATGCTCAGAACAGCCTTCTGAGTTGATATAGTCATGTCCGTTTGTCGGTCTATCTGTGAAAATCACAAAACACAAAATTGCGGCAACTAGGTAGAACACGCCTCCTCTATTATGTGTGGGCTTCTTGGACAAGAGTGTTAAAAATGAATTAATAGACCTAAATTAATCAAGAAAATAGAAGCGTAATATTAAAAGGGACGTACTGCCCCCTAATTGTCAGGATCATATTATTAGGGAATATTACGGATGTAGGGTATATAAGTTTCGGCTAGACCGAAGTTCGTGTTCTTATTGTTTATCTCAAATTATGTTCGAAGCGAATGCAAACTGGTCAAGCTGGTCGCTGATTTTGTCGAAAGTTTCATACGTTTACGCTTATCGTCTTGGATACAATTAATTTCTAACTCGTAAATTTTTGATTCCATGATTATTTGTGTTTTTTAATAAATAATTTATGTTCAAATTTCTATTTTTTTATTGCGTCTATTGTTCAAATAATCGACAATCTCTCGCAGCATTTGCTATTTTTTGTTTAGCGCCCCCAACCTTTTGTTGGCGAAGCCTCAAGACTTGTTTCGCTTCGGTAAACTATTGAGTGAAAAACAGAAAAAATCGGGGTGACAGAAGGGAGGAAAAAACTTGAAGAGAAATTGATTGATTGATCGAGTATCGAGCGATTTGAAAAAGATTCCGACATTAATAAAAAAATTCATATTTTGACAAATCATTTTTTTTGAAACAGAGTAATTCAGGCTGCTTTCATTGGTACACACTTTCCTTATACAGGGTGTTAAATACCTTAAAAACAGAAATATATAAAAAACTGTCAGTCGAGGATTTTATAAAATTATATTTATAAAAGCTTATCAATTTATTGTTCGAACATTTTAAGAAATCTTCGATAATACGAAGAGACGAACAATTCCAAACGATAAATTCTCAAAACGGATAATTGTCCGAAATGGAAAAGTCCTGAATTATGTATCAATAGCGTAGCATAAATATTCATAAATCGAAAATACTGAATAAGGTCTTACGAGTTTTTGTATAGAACAAAAATCTATTAAAGTAATGTTTAAAAGAATTTGTGAGAAATTTTTGGAATTTCAAAATTGTATTTATTAACAAAACACTTTTAACACTTATTAATTAAAAGTCACTTTTAACATTTACTCAATTTAGTATAATTTCGGTAAGTCTGCAACTTTAATTTTCTAAAATTAATCATAATACACACTGCATTCTTGGGGCGGCCAAAGGTCGCCACGCAATGTGAGCTTTGCTCACAGTAATATTGTTTGAATAAGTTGAACCTTAATGCAATTTCAGGATATTTCGGGATATTGTCGTTTCGAGATTTGATTGTTCGGAAACAAATCTAAATTAATTCATTCAGAATCGAATATTTGAATTGTCCATCAAAACTAACACAAATGAAGACTTTTCGCAAAATTTTTGATAAGACAAGAATACCGAGTTTATATGGTATGCTATTCGAAGCACCCTGCATCAAATGAAACATAATTCCAAGTAATTTTTGAAAAAAAAGGATCGAGAAAAAATCAGTAAAACAAATAAAACGAGATTAGGTCTGACCGAAACTTATATAACTTGTAGTCGTGCAAAAATTCATAGTTTAACTCTAATAATTAGTGTGGGCGCACCACCCCTTTTTATATCAAATGCGGTCAGAATCCAAAATTCCAAAGGCTGACAAACAGACGCGATTAAATTAGGACCTGCTTGTGATGCGGAATATTTCTTCTAGTTTTCTCTATCTGTCTGCCATGCCTTCTGTAATGTGTTACTAATGTAAGCACAAAGTGAATTTTGAGTATAAAAATAAATGTTCTAAATAAAACTCTTTCAAAATATGATTAACAATTAATGTTATTTTCTTTTATTTTCGTCTTTTTTTAAATAAATTTCTATTTTATGAAACACTAATTTTAGGTTTCTTAGACAACGAACACTGCTTTAAAATTTTTTATTATAATAATAAATTTTTTTATAAATTATTGTGCTTACAAAAATAGTCCTCTATTTTTACTTCCGCCTCAGTCGATTCGTTTTTAGAATAAAATTTTCGAATTGTGACATTGAATTTGAAATTATTAAATCAAATTTTTGTAATTATTAAACTAAATTTTTACATTATTAAATTAAATTTTTATTTTTTATTAATTAATTAATTTTTTAATTAAATTTTACTTAAATTTTTATATTATTAAATTAAATTGTACAATTAAATTTTAAATTATTAGAATTTATTATTTTATTACAAAAGATTTGTGTTTATTCAAATGTTTATTCAAATTAAAATTCGGAACATAAATTGATTCTAAGCAGAATTGTCAGTTAAAAAAGTTAATAAAAAATTAATCATAATTTCAAAAAGTAAAGTTACAGAGTTACAGAAATTACACTAGATTGAGTAAATGTTAAAAGTGCTTTAATATAACTTTTGATGATAAATAAAATTTTGAATTTCCTAAAATTTCTCACAAATTATTTTAAAGATTCTTTTAATTGATTTTTATTATTTACAAAAACTTCCAAGACTTTAAGTATTTCTCGATTTCTTTAAAATATAAATATATTCTTAATTAATAAAGTATGTATTATTAATGCAAAGCGATACAGCATTTCTGGCATTTTATTCTAATTCATTAAGTCCTAAAATACTTTACGTCTAAAATTAATGACGCTTATGCTTAGATACGTTTACGCTTCATACTTAATTTTCTACAACAATTTTGCTATCATTTTGCAAAAGTTCCTTTAGTATCTTAACACATTGTGAATACGTACATGTTTTTAACATTTAAAATCCATAATATTTAAAGCCTTAAATCCATTTTGGTCCTTGTTAATTTCTTATCGTGATTTTCTCATTCGAGCTTCTTCTATTTCGTGATATCTCTTTATCTTGCTAGATACATTTTCACAATTTTTCTTCTGAAGTTGTTTTTTTTTCTTGAATTGTTTGCACCACACTTTTCCTTCTTCTCATTCTGCTTATTCTTATTATTTCCTTCTCCTCTTCTTCGTAATTAAAATCATTAGAAATTTTCTAATCCAAAAATCCTGAGTCTTGATTTCTGCTTATTTGATAAGTTTTCTCACATTCCAGCATTTTTACACCGCCTTTTCTTCTTCATTTTCTCCCGTTCCTTCTGATTTTCTATCCTAAAGATCTCGGAACGCAGATCACATCATAGGTACCGACCGAATGCAATTCCAGCTGTTGTTTGTTTGTTTGGCTTAGAACCTTTCAGCATTATTACCAACAACAACAACAACTATGGTAGTATTAGTCGTAGTAGTCGTAGTCATCAACTACTACTCGTATTCATTTGAGACTCGCCTTGCAAAGGCTCTCCAGTCCATTCATCCGCTCTACCACGAATGTATGGCTGTCTCTCTTCAGGACTGCTTTCTTCAATGATTCGTTGAGGATCGCCCATATTTTGTTATTGTCTTCGAGATACCTTTTGCCTTTACAGGCTCTACCGATTAAGAGGATTAAATCTTGTACGTACTAACTTACGAATTCATGTCATGCTGCGGCGAGGATTTAAATCCAAAAATCCTGCTTGAAAATTAAATCATTATCAACTTGTATAATTTAGAAATATTTTTTCCAATAAAGAAAAAGAATGTATAATAAAAAATGAGAGAAAAAAAACAAAATGTGGAAATTGGTTAATAAGCGAATGTGATTATGAATACCAAGAGTAAATAAATAAAGTATCTCTTATGGGCTATGCACTCGATAAATCATTCTAAAAAAATAAAAATAATTTACTTCCAGAGATGCTCATTAATCAAATAAATTGGTTTCTAATACGAAATATTTTTAAATACGTAGAAAAAAATACAAAAAGACCTTGAGAATTGCAAAATACAAAAAAATACTATTTTACGGAATATTGTTTTTTGGCAAACATTTTATCTTGTCGTGAAAAAATATTAATCTCTTTATTATTTATTTAAATTTAAAAACATTTTTTAGTTTTTTATATATTTTTTTAAGAAAGAGTTCTAGTGAATTTATTATAAATTTAATATTAATTTAGATATATGTTTAAATACATAGAAAACGCATACAAGCGAGTGTTGCGTCGGTATAAGAGATAAATTGAAAATAAAAAAAATTTAATACTTAACCTAAAAATTGCAAAAATAAAACTGAAGAAATAATGACAACACTCAGAAGTCTTTGAGTTTCAGTAAATCAAAAATGCTTTTAGAATCGGGTTTTTCACTTAAAGAGGTTTGGATCGAAAACGTACTGAGGTAAACTTTTTGAAAAAGATTTTGAACAACAAAAAAATATTCCTTTATTCGAAAAATATATTCCTTTTCTCATTTTCAAACGCAGAAGATTGTAATCTTAATTATCATCTCCGTTCTTGTAATTCTAATAAAAAATACTTTGTAATTCTTACAATCTTTTTATTTCGAAAATTAAAAAATCTAAAATAAATCTTCATTGCAAACACAATGTTTTCCACATAAATTGCAATTAATACAGTAAAATATATTTCCGGTAAAATCATTATTGTGTAATTATTACTTTAGAAAATCAATAATTTTTTCGATAAATTCTAAGAAAAAAATATTTTACTGAATATTTTAGATTTTTTCCAATTCAGTTTTAATGGAATATTTTAGAATTAATGACTTATAATTTGTAGAATAAATCGCGTATGTTTTGTACGTTGTATTGTATTTTTCTGTTGGTGTGTGTTAGAGTAAAAAACGTTTTCTTAGTTTTACGCATCAAACACGTTTTTTTCTGACTAGGTTGGGGTGGTTCTAGCATTAAATGTTTGAACTTTAAACTAAAAAAAATCAAATTAGTTTCCAAAATAAAATCGTTAATTACTGTTTTTCATATTTGCGATATAATTACGCTTTGAGCGAAAAACGAAAGAGCGTCGCGCGAGTGAGACGGATGTTACCCTAATCGCGTTCTTTTGTAATTGCGCTTTTTGTTAGCAATGGAAATAAAAGCTAGTTTCAGGTTGAGAAATGAGAAATTGAATTAAAAGCACAGATAATTATATGAAAACTCTAAAAAGTAGGTGTGGCCATAATTCGACTTTAGGTATCTTTATCGGTTACCACTTCATCGATTTCTCTATGTTTGCCTTAACGTGCTACTAATGCGTTACAAACGGAAGCACTTAATGAGTATGTCATATTTCCATTCAGGTTTGGGGAGATAAAAAATATGAGAAATATATAAAAAAACGACAGATTTCTTTTATAAATCTAAAACGAAAATACCTTCGAATCGAATTTGTCATTTCTTTCGTATGCCAGCACGCAAGACCTTGAAAAGATCGTATTAAAATGAAATTATATGGATTAAGAACATATACATTTATGTGTGTGCGTGCGTGTATGTATAAGATCCTATTGTAAAACACCATCATTAGAAACCTCTCAGATACTAATTTTCTATCTTTTATTACGAGAAACTAATTAACTTCAAAGTAAATTGTTGTTGGCGAGAGGAAATAAAATCAATCTAAATTGTTGTTTAGTTCAATATTGGGATGGATGGATATAACTTAAATTACGTTCTTTAATATTCTAAGTTATTCAAATTATTTTTATTTATTACTCTTCCATTAGGCAAAAATTCCAAATAATCGATTTTGTAAATTTTTCAAACTGGTTTCGTTCGAATTCTAAATTCACGCTTCGTTTGGCAGACGTTAAGAAGCTCTTGAGCTCATGCTATTTTTTTTTGTTCTAAAAAAACGAAACCAACACAAAGCATGATCAATTAACGAATTTTATAGTTACGACTGTGCCAGTAAAGAAAAAAATTCTTTAATAATTTTTATTGATGATGTTAAAATAATTAGACTCTGATTTTATAGAGCTTATCGGTTTTTTATGTAAAATTAGATTATCAAAACGTGTTAGATATCTAGAGGGATTTCTTAAGAGTTTAGGCAAAATAACAAATCGTTTGGAAAGGTCATGCAAATCATATACGTTTTTTATAATTAATTGATAATAAAAGCTTACGATATAGTTGTTTTATTTGTTTGTGGTATTCAAAAACGATATAACTAAAATAGCCGTGTCAGTCGTGTCAAGGACCAAAGAAGGGGAAAGAAGGAAGAGAATATAAAATTATATAATGGAATTTGTAAAGTTTTCTATAGCGCATTATTTTAGAATGTCCAATAGTCCGATCTGCAGACTTTCTTAAAACGACAATTCTTTCTTTGAAATCACAGTCAATCTAATGTCAATTTCCAAGAGAAGGACTCTCCTGTGGTGTCTCATGATTCTCTTCTATTCGTTTTTGCCCCTAAATCCAACAATTATTAATAATTCGACTCATTAGTATCCGATACCTTGTATGATCTTCTAGACATAATTTTCCTGAAAAATATTGGGTGAATTAATTGGTTTAGTTTCATAAATATTTGTAATAATTGTTTTTCAATCAATTAGATCTAAAAAAAAAAATAAAAGGAAATGTTTCCAAACTAAAGAAATAAAATATATTACGAATTATAAGAAATTTTAAGAACTAAAAAAAATTATATTAAGAATTTATAGAAAAAAAATTGTAAGTTTAGTTTACAATTTAAAAGACCAAGAAAAAAGAAATAGAGATATTGCTATTGCTGAAAATCAATTAAATTTCGATAAATACTACTATTCTCAAGAAGAACAAAACAGTACTTATACCAGATTATAAACTATACCAATTTGTGATAAAGTTTAGGAGTTATCAACCATTCATACGCAAGCGAGAAATAGAGAGAGAGAGACAAAGATATATTTTCATATATAATTTTTATTTTTATTTATATAAATTAAATTTTATTTATTAAATAAATTTATTTTCACATTATTCATATATAATATTACTTTATATATATCTATACATAATTTTAATTTCTAAATATGTATAAATAAACTTTGAATTCGTCATATATAAATTAATTATTAATGATATCTGTTCAATAAACATAACGAATTTTTTTAATTTCAATTTCGTTCGTTTTAAAGATTTCTTATTTTTTATTATTTATGATACAGTTTTTATATTGAAATTATTGTAGAAAAAGACGGAAAAGAAAAGAGAGGATAATACAATTTTTTTTGCTAGGGGGGAAATTTTTTTTTTTAGAATAAATGATTGAAAGAAGAGAAATAAGAATAAAAGAATTTTCTAAATCGATTTAAAAAGAGGATTAAGAAGAAAATACGACAGGATTTGTATAATAATTAAAAGAAAGACGAAGGAATAAAAAAATATTAAAAATTTCTTAAATTAAAACAATTGAATTATAATACAAAAAGAGTCACATGATAATCTAACTCACAGATTTTCACTTAATTCAACTATATCTGAATTGAGAAAAAAATCGGAAAATCAAATTATTTTATTTCATTTCAATGTTTTTGGGTAGAATCAAAGACTTTGATACCAGGAAGGGGTCGGGAATGAAGAAATGAATTTAATTGAAATGTCTTTAAACTAAATTACAAAATTAAACGTATACTTGTTTATACTAAAAGCCTGAAAAATAAAAAGAAATTCTACAAACGAATAACTAAATTTATTAATAATGAACTTAATAGAGCATTAGAGTTAAAAATATAAAATATATATATTTAGATTTTCTTAAGAAAAAAAGGCAAATAATAAAAACTAAATAGAAAAGTAAGTAAATGGAAATTTTAATAAATATGTTACAAAAAATTACTCCCCGAAGACTTGGCGATTAATTTGTTTTTATTTCAAATACTGAATAGAATTTCAAGAATTTTAAAAAGTATTAGAAATTAAAACAATTGAAAATGTTTTAAATTTGACTATCTCTTACTTTTGCATAAATTGCATTTTGTTGATTTATACGTGGTTTCGTAATTCGGTTTTTCGGTTTTCAATTGTGATGATTTATTGAGTTTTACCTTAATTAAGAAAATAAATGGAGAACCAAATTATGGAGAAGAATTCAAAATAACTCCTTCCTTCCTTCTTTTCCATCTAAATTAATCTATTAATTATTAATGTTAATTCCTTAATTTGATTTTAAATTCTTTAGAGAAAAGGCCGATAAAATTTTAAAATAGAAATCATAACTAAATTTGCAGTAGTTAGATAAAGAAACAGAGAGAGAGATAAAGACAGAGAATAAAAATATATTTAAAAAGCAATCTAGTAAAACAAAACCTGGATTCAAATCTTATTTGTCTCACGTTTTGGTCACGACGAAGTTGAAACCGAGGCGACTTCAGTGCTTTCATCATCAAGTTTTCAAGATCTCTTCAGCTAAATTCACCCAATGATTTGATAACCCTTTAGTTGTCGAGACTTATAACAGTTTTAATGCTGTTCTTATTCACTCTGTGTTTTTTTAATCTCTTTCGTTTCCGGATGTTAAAAAATTCATTTGTTCGATTTAGAGGTTTAAAATTTTATCGGCTCGTGCACCACTGCGTAATTTCGTAGAAGAATTAAATATTTAATAATTACGATTAAAAGAAATTCACATGAAAATGTTTATATAATTATAAATTTGATAATAATTGTCAAAAAATTTTTGTTTTGAATAAATTATAAATTCATGAATTTTAAATGAAAAGCAAAGTGTATATACAATAATTATATAGTTTTTAGGTACATACATACCCGTAATATAATTTATAGTCTACCTATTCTCTCAATTAAAAATTTGTTTTATTAATTTTTTTATTATTGTTTAAATATTCTGTTTTTTGTTTTTTTTTGTATTTTTTGTTTTTTTTAATTATCCTAAAGGTATTTCGTCCTTTTTTTCTACAAAATCTATACAATTCAAATTATGAATATTTCAATCAATTTTTTGTTGTATTTCTTGCTTTTATTGTATTGATTAATTAATTTTTATTAGCTTATTATTCATTTGTCGTTTTCTCTCATCAAGCCATTTTTTTAGACCACAGTTTTTTGTTTTATTGAGTTGTATCGGCCCACGGCCGATTTGTGTGCGTTTTAGATTTTTTGTGAAATTTATTTTAGAACTAACGTAATAAAGCTGCAGTTGTCTTTCATAAAAAATATACCTTTTTGAATATACTGCTCTTTTTATCATAACAAGAATTTATCCATGTTATGATAAAGAGAGTAGTATAATGAAAAAAAATATTTACCCTCTCTTTCCCAAAAATAGGAAAAGAATTCTAAAAATTGCAATGTGATAAATTTTAAAATTTTGATAAACCATTTTTTCATCAAAGAAATATTTATACAAAATAAACTTTCAGAATGTTTCCTGTGAAAAAGTGCAAAATTTTCTAGGAAGAGAGAGAAGGAAGAAGGAAGCAGAATAAATAAATACATTCTTAATTATTTCTAACACAAAAAATATTCTTCCGATTTTAATATTCTTTTCTAATTATGTAAAATGTTTCAATTGTTTGAATGTAAAAAAGTAAAAGAAATTTAAATAGATTTTAGTAATGCATTAATATATTAAACATTCTCAAGTGATCTGGAGAAATTTGTTTTTGATTTGAACAATTAAATAATCAATTAATTTAATTTTTAAGCGGTAGAGCAAATATATATATTTTCTAGACAAATTTTATAAAATCCGTTCCTTTTTTAATTACTTAGTAAATTATGTAAAGGCCTTCTAGAGAAAATATTTGAAAGATCGCTACAGAAACATTTTTGAATTTTTTCTAAAGATCGGTAAAAGTTCGTTTTGTTTTGAAAATGAAATACTTTAAAAATTGATGATAAAATATTTTACAGGTCATTACAAAACACCTTTCTTTAAAATTTCGTGATAGAGTTTACGGCAAACGTGAAATTAATTTCATTAAAGAATGTATAAAATCATTTAAAGCATTACTAAAATTTATGCACGAGACTCAAATCGTTACTAAAAGAAAATTAAACAATGATTTGTGATAAAAAACTAGAATTATATCTCTCGAAGAGAAGAGAAAAATTGAAGGAGTTGATGACAAAAAACAAATGAGTAAAGATATGAAAATAATTACAATATTCCAAAGCTGCGATCTGTAACTCGTAGAGATACGATTAATTAAATCTACAATTAATTAAAAAGTATTAAGTGACTCACTCTGATTTAAAATTGCTTCATGATCATTACCGAAATTGATAATAATGTTGTGATGATGGTGATGATGTTGATGATGATAATGAGCTTAGTATAAAACAATTGAATTAATTGATTCCAAGTTCTTCTAATTTTGGATAACCTTCAAATGGATTTTAAATTTAACAAATAAATCGTTCTATAAATTCTTGACATAATTTTTCTATCTAGTAGTAGTAGTAGTAGTAGTATTAGTAGTAGTAGTAGTAGTTCAATTATCTACGATTTGTTATATATATGTCTATATACACAAATATATTTTGAAGGTCATTAATTTTAAGTCTCGATCTTCATTCTCAACAGTTACAACATTTTACACAAACCTAAACCAATTTCAATGATCATAAACTTAATTTAAATTAGCTTTTATTTTAGACAGGCGATAGATTTTATCGGCAATACTTTATACTTAGCATAGCTACTACCTCTATGTATCTTATATGTATAGTATTTTTATATCTATGTAGATACGATTTATATTGAATTTGTTATTTCTTATTGATCTATCGTAGTACTTGGTACTTTTTCTCTCTGATAATCTCCCTTTTTGTTATTGTTTATCATTTACTATTGTTGTTGTCTATCTTTTGTTGTTGTTGTTATCATTATTATTATTTCTAAAACTCTGAAGTTTGTGTCCGCGCAATATGATCTACGTAAAATAATAGATATCTTCTATGTTTGTATCTTGAATCTTTCGAATGTTTTTACTTAATATTTTTCTAAGTTTACACTAATTGTTTGTTTTCTCCTTCATTTACTATTCCTAACTATTATTAATTGTTTGCTTTTGTCTGTTATTACTTTCATTTCTTTGTTTTGTTTTATATTATAAAATAATTGCTTCCTTTCTTTATATCCTGAGAAGTGTCTCTCCTAAGAGAGTTTTAGTAAAGATATTTCGTATCTTTTTTTCATAAATTTGTTAGTATGTTTGTGTCTGGATAATAATTACGATCCAGATCCAGGGAGAACGTCAAGGAGTTTCCATTTGATAGTATTTTCATTATTTCTTGATCTGCTTCCTATCGCTTTTTTAATTTCCTTCAGAATGAAATAGAATTCTTTGAAAAAAGACTACATCCTTCCTGGAAGGAAAGAATCAAAACGCAGAAGACCTTTTCTTATAAATCTATAGAACTTTTCCTGTTCTGTGCAAGACCCATATTTTCAATAAGTTTCAATAAAGTTGCCAACTTTAAAACAAAATAAAAAGTTGTGCACACTCTTCATCAAAGCGTGCACACTCTCTCCATTATCGCGTCGCTTTCACTCACACCATGAATGGCGAGAAGGGTGACGGCAACGATTTCAACGCCAACGAGAACAGCGATTGTTCTCGTTCGTTTATCTCCGCTCATCATTCACTTCTTCTTGGCCTACTTGCCTTGCGACGATACTATTGCGCTTTATCTTTACCTGCACCACCGACAGCTGCGCTTAAACCGAGCAAATGATCACTGGCCAGCAGTCCTGCCGCCGCAGCGCCTGGCTGATGCGCGTAGTTACGTATTTGATGCAACGAGATCAGTTGCGAGGGGAAAGCAGCCGCTGCAGCAGCCGCATTTTGCTGATACAGCTGATAAGCTGTAGAGGGTGGTCGCTGCTGAGCCAAAGCGTTTAAATGTGGTGGCGGTATCGTATTGATGGGTGTGAAGGCTGAAGTTGTTTTAACATCATAATTAGTGGCTTGCTGTTGCTGATGTTGTTGTTGCTGCTGTTGTTGTTGTTGCAGGTGATGCTGCGGCGTTTGACGCATTACCAAATCTTCACCTTCATGACTGGGACTCTGAGAATGGATGGGTGTGCTACCACTGCCAGCACTGTCACCGCCACCACTACCCCCGCCTCCACCACTCGAATTACCATTACCACCGCCATTAAGAAGGCGTTGATGATGCTGCAGCAATTCCTGTTGATGCTGATGCTGTTGAAGAGCAAAGTTATAACCATTGTGTGCAGCCTGTTGTTGCTGCTGTTGTTGCTGTTGCTGCTGCTGTTGTTGCTGCTGCTGCTGTTGCTGTTGTTGTTGCTGCTGTATTGCTTCGGCCAAGGTGGCAGCATTAACAGCGCCATCAGCGCCCACTTTGGCCCAGTATGCCGTTGTATCGTTGGCAGCATTCATCACTACCTGACGTTGTAAATTCAGACCAAGGCCAACATTCTGAACGACAGCAGCTGTAGCAGCACCGGCAACATTTATATTAGACACATTCCGTTGTTGCTTCTCGGCCTTCTCCGCATGCTTTTGTAAATGTTTCTGCAAATACGTTTCCTGCGTGTAAGACTTGCCGCAAAGATTACAAATGTGCGTCTTCAGATGTTTCGAATCTTTATGTTTCGGTATGTGTTCCAAGAGTGTGAGCTCGTCAGTGAAGCATTTGTAGCATGAGTTACATTTGAATGGTTTGTCCGTTTGGTGGCAGCGTGAATGCGATTGGAGATTCGAGAGTTGCGAGAAAGCTTTCGGGCAGCCGGCGTGCCGACATTTGTACGGTTTGTCGCCAGTGTGAGTGCGTATGTGTTGTTGCAGATGCGACAGCTGCGTGAATTTGCGTTGGCATATTTCGCAGCGATACGGCTTGATACCGAGATGAATGCGCGTATGCTGCGAGAGGTACGACGAGTTTGCGAATGTTTTAGAGCACTGAGTGCATTTGTACGGTTTGCTTTCGCGACCATCTGGCGGGGAGTTCTGATGATGAAGACGATGTTGTTTATGATGTTGTTCACCAGGATTCGGATCGTACTGGAAAGAGAAATAACAGTGAAAGGAGGAAGAGAAAAGAGAGAGGGAAAGATGGGAAAAAAGTTGACATTAAATGGCCTAAAATACATCTGCGCTTCCTTTGCATTGATTTCGGTTCTTAAACACATTTTTATAAGAATTTGATAAAAAAAGTATTGAAAAGTATTAAAAGTTACCTTCTGCTCTGGCGCTTCCGACATCGTGGGGGTGGGTGGTGTATTGGGTGCGCTGTACGATTGCTTAACACCCTGCTGCTGCTGTTGTTGTTGCTGGCGCAACTGTTGCTGATGCAGATGTTGTTGTTGTTGCTGTTCATGGGCTTGCTGCTGTTGCTGCTGCTCGTGCGATTGCGTTTGTTGTGCATCAACAGTCAACTGGTGATGCTGCTGCTGTTGTTGTTGTTGCTGTTGCAAATTGACTGCTGCCGCTGCTGCCGTACGATCTAAACCCACGCCCATCAAACCATTCTTAATCGAATAATCCAAACGTTCAACGTTCTGTCTGAATTCATTGATATTGAATGGCTTATAATCGTGGACGAGCTGAGCGGTTCGTAGATCGGCTGACGTCAGATGACTCAGCGAGGAGAGGACTCCTCGTTCATTCATCGAACGTAACTGATCGATTGAACGATGAAGATAGTCGGTGGTGTGGGTGGGTAGTTCGGCCATTATGGACGAGTTCTGATGGAAATCTAAACCGCCTCCGGGAGGACGGTATTCGATAGTGCGTGCCTCCAGCTTCGATACTGCGGGAACTTGTTGATTGATTGTCAAGATAGTCGCGGGGTGCTGCTACTGCTGCGGGGAAATGTGGTGAATTTTACTTAAAATAGAACCCTGATAACTGCAAGAGAAAAGGGTGGAGGAGATTGATAAAATCAATTTGATTTTATTTAGAATTGTTTATGAAAATAGTTTTTTTGTAACAAAAAAAATAATAAAAAATACTAATAAAAGTAATAAAAATAATTGATCAATTTAAAATTCGATTATGCAAATTTCATAAAAATAAAAGAAAAAAAACCAAATCAAATTAATGCCAATCAAAAACTCTGTTAACATTTCATTAAAGTGTTTTTTATATAAATTTTATGCAAATCACTACAATATAAATTAATTATTAGAAATATATGAACAAACAAACAGTGAAAACATATACGAAAAATAAGAAACTACAAACCAATCATAAATGAAATTTTTTTCGAAAATTTTGATTCACGATTGAAGTGAGTTTATTTTTTATTAAAAGCTTTTTTGCTGCGTCCGCAAAAAAAATACACACACAAGCACACACAACCCACACGAACAGAATATGAAACCACAAAAAGCAAAAAACCTGTCTCTCAAATCCGAAAACAATAAAAAATATAAAAAGAAAGAAAGGAATGACAAAAGACAAACGATATAAAACTCTTTTGCTGCTGAAGCTACAAAATATAAAATAAAAAAGAAATAAAAAATAGAAAAATCAAACAAATCCATTTGAGAAACGACAAAAAATTCTGTCGAAGTCGACTTAATTCGTGCGCCGCAGTTTGTTTGCAGTATTATGCCATTCGCATGCCAAAACCTCTCTTCTCTAACATCTCTCTCTTAAACTCATCAAACAAAAACACTCTCAGTAGTACAATAAAAAAAGTACAGACTTTTTTTCGTTAAAATTTTTTGATGAAATAACTACAACGTTTATAATTTCTAACTATAAAATAAAACAACAAGAAGTAAATAAGAAGGCAGAAGGAAAAATCTTAAAGAAATATTTTAGCATTTTTTTAAAAGTTTTAAATTTTATAATAATACTCATATATTAATTTTATAATATATTAAAAAAGGGACACAATACGTATGTTAAATAAAATTGAAAATTGAAAACTTCAGAATTTTTTTTTATTTGCAAATATTTTTTACATTCAAAAAGATTATGCTGTATTTACAATTTTTTTTTTGCTTCTGAATTAATTGTTCGCCTCTGGCTATTTTTTGTTGTTCTAAGCAAATTCTAAAATATTTTTTTAAATCATTGACAAACACACAAACACAAAAAAACCCAAACACACGCAACACGCACGAATGATATTCGAAAAATTGCTACGGATGACAAAAACAAAAAATAACCATCGGTTATCGTTAAAAACGAAATAGAATTATTGTCGGTGTGGTTTTGAGGTAACATACAGGGTGTTCTGTGTACGATGGGGCAAAGGCTCTGAAGGAATGATTTTAATTAAGATAAAAAACAAGCACATTGCGGGGGAAAGTCCTTATTGAGCGCGTGTTGAAGCGTCAGAGTTCCCCCCAAAAACACTTACACGTAAAGTAATACAAAATTCGTTAAAAAAACTATGCCTCAGTCAACAGAAAAATGCAAACCATGAACAATTCTTTGATCCGGCTTTTAATATTTTTATGAAAAAAATTAATGAAATTTTGCTCTGAAAACCTTTTAGGGTTTTTTCAACAATGTTTTTTTAAAAATTTACAAGTTTTTTACAAAATAATAACCATTTTTTGGCCACGAAAACAATTTTGATGATAAGAATATTGTAGAGCTTGTAGGGTCGAAACAGAATTTCGAATTATACTCTAAGAGTATACCGAGTAGATATAGTTTTGTTTTTGGGACTATTTGAAATAACTTCGTTCTCCAAGATTTCAAGTTGTAAAAGATATAAATAAAAGTGTTCTTCCGAATTCATCGGTTTGACGATGAATTTGACAATTATTTGATCTATATTATGACACTGTAGTGAGGTGGAGTAACTATTCCCAACATTTCCTTTTTCATTTAAAACTTGTACTGATAAATGAGACTTTATTTAATTTGCAGCGTCATTTTTAAAATATTGATAAGAAAAAAAACACATTATCGTCTACTTCGCAATATACAATTTTTTTGAAAAACATTCATTATTTGTAGAAATGTATTAATTCATATGAATTACATGTTTCGTAGTTTTAAATAAAAAGAAGAAAGCGAAAAAAGCATTCGTAGCACGAGTGACCCACCTTTCAATAAAAGGGACGATTCTTATAAAAGTTACGGACGTCATTAATATCAAATCAGGGCCATAAGTTCAACCCATTAGTTATAAATTTTTGTAGGTTCAAATTTTAAAATTATTTAATATCTTTTCGATAATAAAAAATTATGCAAAATAATTTTCAAGTGAAATAAATTGAATATAATTTAGAAATTCGATTCCAAAAAAATTTCTCATTATTACTTTATAATTTGTTTATATTATTAAGTAAATAAATTTGTGCTTAATAAAATAATTTGAAAACAAAATAAGTGAATACGAAAATAATATTTGTCTTCAATAAAAATAATTTATTATCGAATCGTAATATTGACCGTTTAAAGCATCTTTACGGTATGAATATAAAAACTCTCTCAAAAAAGAAATCAATGCTCTCTCGTGCAGAGCGCGGGTGCTTGAAACAATAGCCGTCAGACAGAGAAAGCATATAAAACATAATAACAGCAGCTGCCGGCTGCGACGCAGTAATAATAAGGCAGCGCAAGACATGTCATAAAAAATGATATACAGAAAAATACAACAAACGCATTTGCAAAAAAATACAAAAATTGAAAAGTTGGACTTCGAAGGGAGCGAAAAAATTGCGCGGCAATTAGTGTAAACAAATAAAATGCAAATAAAACGAAAAATATCTACCACTCCCACTTTCTTTACCGAAAGAAAGTGGGAGTTCGGTTCTTTCTGAACCGAAAATTTAAGATTCCGTCCTTATTGGCGTTCAAGGGGGCAGAGGGTTGTGACGAAAGGAAGTAGAAAAGCATTACTGATTTAAAAAAGTAGAAAAAAATTAAAAAATCTGATAAACATAAAGAGAACTATCGATACGAAAAACAATCAGTAAAATAAAGTTATTTTCCGTGGGCGTTTGAAGTTTCTTTAAATATGATTTGCATGATTGATGTCAGTAAAAATTTTTAAAATATTTTCAAAAAAGAAATTCTAATTACCAATAGGAAGAAACACGTGTTTCGTGGAAAATTGGTCCGTCAGTATAAATCGAAAATATATTCCCACAAGGTCTCTTATTTAGATTCTCTTTTTATTTGCAGAGCACAAATTTGATATTTTTATTTTTTTGCGGTTTTTCATTAGTTTGTGAAATATTTCGTTTTACATTTGTCGAAATTTATTTCTATTTTTGGACACTTTCCCTTGAAAAGCAATGACTTTTTTCTGCAAACTGCAAAAGAATCAATTTATTGGACACGTTTTGCCGTCTCTTAGCGTCTCCACAATAATCATATCATTCTTCCAACACTTATTGACGTTTTTTAAAGCGATTGACCCGGTTTTCCAAATAATCACAACCCATTGGGTGGTGTTGATTATAAAAAATTCCTTAAAATTATTAGAAAATTTGTTAAAAAAGTGTCTATAATTTAATCAAGGCATAGTATATTTAAAATTTTCTCTTTTCCGCAAACGCTTTTTAATTACTTGCAGAACTCTCTCTTGCTGAGGTTATTTATTAGAGCAAAGAGCACACAACGACGACATAAAAAATGGCCGCACATAAAATTACAAAAAAATGTCTTCAAATTCACTCCGTAAAATCTTATCATTACATTAAGAATATCATTTATTGCAATTAAATAATAAATTAGTTTTGGGCTTTAAATTTTTAGAAATATTTGCAAATTATTTAAAAGTAACATTTTACAATTTATTATTTGAAAAACCATAAAAAAGTTGTTGACATTTTTTCCTTCAAAACAGTTTTCGGTTCAATTTTTGGTTGAACTTGGCAACTTTTTCTTTTTATTACCGCACGCGATCCGTCGTCGCAATGTTCACGATTTCAGAGCAAAAACTCGACTGCTGTGTGGAGAGCAAGTAAAAAAAATTACATAAAATTTTTTTCCGGTCATACACATTTGGTTAAAAGCCTGAGTGTGAAAGAGATAAAGAGCTGTTATGGCAATAAGTGACAGTTGTAAGAGATAGCTAGTTTATCGTGGTGTTGAGGGAAACAACAGGAGTTTTTATTATGCAAAATCAAATTGCATTCGTTCTTTTGTTTTACACGCAAATAAAGAACGTTTAGTGAGAGAAGGAAAGGGAGAGCGCATGTTATGATCTCGTGTATAATCAGTGTTTATATTTTTTATACGTCAGGAGGACAACCCTTGCAATGAAAGTAATTTTTTGAAAATTATTTTTTTTTCTGTTTTTTTGTATTGTTAGTGTTGTTCTTTTACTTATTGTACTTTCTTTGCAGCTGTGGTGCTACCAAGATTTTGCCTACCGGCAAGCAATTGGTTTTTTATATTCGATGGTTACATTCTTCAATCTCAAATGCTCTCTGGTGTTTTCTTGTTGCTTCTTTTGCTGTTGGTCTGATTTTTTCTTTGGATTTGAATACAAATAGAATGTAGTATTTTTGGATTGGTTAGCGGAGAAATCTTACCTTTTCCTTATGGTCTCCCTAAAAAATATTTCTAAGAATATGCAAATTAGTTATTAGAGTGTGTTAACATTGGTACTTTATTATCTGTGTAAGTAACGAACCAATCAGCAAACATGCTTTAATCCTGATTGTGTTGTGAACTTTGACCTGACCTATTTCCGAATGCTGAGGAATATGGAAGGTCGTGCTTTTCGCAACTCCTTTGTGGTTTATTTTGAGTGGGGTGTGAAAGGTAATGTATAGAGTAAGAGAATTTATTAAGGAAAAAATTGTATCTTATTATATCTGTGGTATAAACTAGAACAAATCTAGATAGGATTTATTTTTAATGTAGACGTTTTTTCGAATCCTTAGGTTTCTTAAATTAATTACAAAAGTATTGTAATATAACGGCCCCGTAGTTTTGAAATTGTTATTAATTCCATGAGTGTCTGCTCTTTTTCCTCTTTAACTTATTTCAGTTCTCCTTTGACTTGTTGCTTGCCTAAAACGTCATGAGAAGTGGGGATGTTTAATGTAAATAAATCGAGCTATAAATATTAATGTGGCAACATTGAAGAAGGAGAGGTCTCTATCGGTGGTTGTAAAAGTTGATAAACTGTCATGAGCACGCGTTATAGCCTCGAGTTCGTGTCTAGGACTCGTGTTTAATAGACGGTTTGTGTCTTTAATAAAGGTTTGCTTGGATGTAATGTATTGCTGACTGTAATGCCATTCCTTTCCAACCAATTTTACTCTCAAAGTGTGCAATTCTTATTAGTTTTTATTGGATTACCATTGACGCAGCTTATGTTTCCATTAACATAAATTCCACTGGCACGTTATGTATTTCTTGGTTCCCTTTTAACCGTTTGACGCAACTATGCGTAACGACGCATTAAATAACAATGTCGATTAGTTGAAACACTACTGTGATAGATGAACGTGGCTGGGTGTCTGAAAAATATTGTTAAAAACAAGTGGCTTGTTTTAGGAATAATTTAATATCATAGATGAAATAATACAAACTAGATATCCACAAAGGAAATAGCTGTGGGGAGAAAGTTTTCGAATCTCAAAATGATTTCCGTGGTCATAATTTTGAATTTTTTCTAAACGTACAGAATTTAGTAGAAATAGTTTGAAGTATAATGGAATGCAATTTTGCCCGAATATGTAGCGAACAACGTTCGAATAGATGACACTTTTTCTCTTTCCAGTCATCCTCCAACTGTATAACACAGCCATTCTCAGTAAAGCGTCGCTTAAAGAGGTACCAAACAGTTTAAAGGTAATTGGAAATGGGGTACAAGGCGAGACGATGCAAACCTTGGAAAAAGAATAGAAACTTTTTTCTTGAATGTAAAAAGATGGAAAAAATAAATTAAAAACATAATTAGTATTAAAATTAAAGAAAATAAAGTTAAATGCATAAAAAATAATGATGTAATTTATAAATAAGAAAAAAATATAAAAATTAAGAAGGGTATAATTTAATTATTTATTTAATTTATTAATTTTAAGGAAAATAATTTAGTAATTTTTTAACTAAAATAAATTAATAAAATTAATTTGTAATTAAAAAATCGAACATTAATCTAAAGAATATGTTTGTTACAAACCGAAGTTAAACTCGAGATTACATTAAAAAAATAATTAATTTGTTTTTATGACACGTAGAATTCAGTACAAAAAATTTAATTTTCATTTAATTTGCAAAAAGAAAAAAAATTACAAAAAATTAAATTGAATTTTCATTGAAGGAAAAGAAATTCACAACAACTTCAATGGAAAAACAAACGAATTCGAGAAAACCGTTAAATTAAATAATTAAATTAATACACAATCAAAACGAAAACTAATATTCGAACAAAAATTCAAATGAAAACAAATGCTAAAAAAATTGAGTTTCAAAAAATTCCAAAAAAAATTTCTTGAACAAGTATTTACATTCAATAACTGTTTTAATTTTTCCTTTTTGAAAAATTTCTCACGAGAAAATAATGGTTTTTGTTGTATCACAGATTAAAAGTCATCGAGGTTCAATGAAAAAGTTACACAAATGGGAGTGACAGAAATGTTCGATTTCTGTTTGCTTGTTTTTAATTTTTGCAACGATTTGTGCAAAAATGCTAATGGCATTTAGAAAAACACATGTGGATTAACAACAACAATAACAACTCAGAACAAACAACAACAACAATAACAACGGGGGGGGGGTAAAATTTGTAAAAGATTAAAAGCAAAAATTTTTAAATAAAAAGATTGAAAAGAATTTAGTATGAATGAAGTTTAAGAAACGAGCATACGCACATGTTAAGTATTTTCTTTTTCTTCTCTCTTTTTACATGAGCGATATTTTGTCTTCAGATGTAGTCCTTGTTATTGTTGTTGTAGTTGTTCTCGTTACTGTTGTTGTTGTTGCTTTCGTTGTTGCTGTTGTTGCTTTTAGTGTCACCCAAATGTTGAAATAATTACAAAACAATCATGATTTACGAGTAAACGCACGAAAACAGAAGCCACTGAAGGAATTTTCTCTGTTTCTGCCTGTCAATTGGTTTTCCTTGAGTTTTTAGCTCCCTTTTCTTTTTCGTTGTTGCGCCCAAAAGTCGCGACGACATATTTTCAAACTCGCGTTCTCAGCTTTCATTCCCTTGAAGCGATTTCTTTGACAGAGGCGTTGTGAGTTTAACTATGGTTGGGGGCTGTGGAAGAGTTAAAATTGTTTGATGTTGGAAATTTGACAGTTGTCTTAAAACTGAAAGATAGTGGAAATTATTCGATGGAGCTTGGTTTTGATTCTGTTTCTCATTGAAAACATTTTTTTTTCACGAGAGAAATCTCTTCTTTATCATTTCTGCATTCCTTCTCGTAATTATATTTACCTTAGGTATGTCGGTGGGGGGTTAGCTGAGGAAGAAATTTACCATAAATCCTTCTTTCTCTTCCTTCCTTCCAAAAGTTTGCTTTTGAATATTGTTGGCAATTTGATGAAAATAAGAAAAATTATGAAATTCTTTTGAAGCGGGGGCCCTTACGCCCCTTAATTGATGCACCCCTTTTGGAAAGTAACAGCATCTTCTTTGACTTATTTTTCTCTTGTTCTTTTCACTGTTGCCTTATTTATTAATTTGTCTCTTGGAGAATTCCTTGATTATTTATTTCCTCCCGCTTTTCATTCTCTACCCGGAATCAATCCCCCTCCTTTCCACCATTCCCTTTCACCCAGACGCTGCTTTAGTACTTTAACATTCGCATACTTTCATGAGAGAGTATTTTTCATATGATTTTGGCGACATTTCTCATCCTTCGATTGTTGCAAAGGGCGGTTGACGAGAGTGTTGATGATTGAGGGAGGAGGGGACATCCCTCGACAAATGTTGCCAACCAGTCTTCATGTATTTAACTTTGTCTTCTACTTCTTGTTGTTGTTGTTGTTCTTCTTCTTCATCTTCTTTCTCAAATATATTATTTTATTTGCCATCATCCATCGCTCTTTTTATATTAAATATGTTTCACTTGTGATAATTTATTGCTTCTTGAGTGGTTAAGATACTGTTACGAAATATCATTTATGCATATACGGGTGTGTGTGTGGGTATGCGTGTGCGTGCGTGCGTGTAATTGTGTGTTTTCTGTTTGACTTTGCATATTTTTATGTGTATTTAATTTGGTTCTAGGGATTTTTGGTCCTACTGCCCCGTCGATTTAATGCTTTCTGCTTTCGCCATTGCCACTAACCCGGCTATGACACAACCATTGACTTAGAATTCAAGAAAAAAGATACTAACAAACGAATATCCATTCAACCTTTTTACTATGCATGTGTGCGTGTATGTGCTTAGATGTGTATGGGCTTTGGTGAATTTGTGAAAATATTTAACTTGGGCAAGTCAACTTTAATATTCTCTTTTAATAATTTCGATGTTTTTTATTCCTTTAAGTCTCCCTGTTTTCATGAAGAAATTAGAAAAAAAAATTATTTTGCAGAAAATTAGTTATTTTTTAAAGTTTACTTCAATAGTTTTACTTCAAAGTCACTTTAATGGTTTTCCTTTTTCAAGTTTTTTCATTCAAAATATTAAAAGTTTTCAATTTTTAAAAAATTTATCAATCCTGGTGTTTTTTTTCCGTGAAAACTAAAAATATATAATTTTATTTAGTTTTATTTGATCTGATTTATCTGCCAGAATTCATTCTTTCATTCTTCTTTTATTGAACTATTTGTCAATATAGTTTAGGCCACAAGACGATCACTCGATTAACACTGAATGAGCTCTAAAACAATTTAGTCACATTTATTGACTATTCTCACATTTCTATATATGTTGTTCTTGTTTTCGTTTGTGCTATTGTTGGGTCATAAAACCAGAAGACAATCGCAGAAAAGTTTTAGCACTTGGATTTGGAGAGAGGGGGATGGCTAAGTCTGAAACTTTCGATATGTTTTTCAAATTATTATTGAACTCCAGGGAAACGAAGAGGCGAAGAAAATGGAAAAAAGGAAGAAGAACAATGTGAGGAAATGAGAAAAGGTTGCTTGTAGAATAAGAGAAAAGTTGGTAAAAGAAATCTGTTGGTAAAAGTTGGTAGAAAAATCTGTAAGCCGTCAAAACAGAATTTATGCTCAAATAATTTATTCGGATTTAAAAATTTTTCTTCAATTACAAATATTTTCAAAATTAAAAAGGTTTTTCGATTTTTTTTGTAATAAAATAAATTGCGATTGATATCAAAATCCTGAACGACACAATCCGGAATGAGAAAATCTCGCAATGGCAAAATTTTGAAAAAGCAAAATCTCGAACGACCGGAACCCCAAGGACAAAATCGAGAAAGGATAATATCCAGAACGAAGAAATCTCGAAATTATTACATCAAAATTCAAACGACCCAAACCGTATTTTTTTAGTGCTTAGTAAATAGAACACTTGCATCGCATTGCTAACAATATTAGGGTGTTCACATTGCTTGCATTTGGCGGCTTTTGGCCGCCGAAAGGATGGTAACTGTCAGTGAGCAAATTCTTGGCTTCACTGCCAGCTTTGCATCCTTCTATTATGACTTTCTACGCTACGCACTCGCCAGATACTAATTCCGTGACCTTTTCGTTCGGAAGGCAGCGAGGGGAAGTATATTTTCTTAGGATCGATTTTTCTCTGTTGGACGGAATTCTCTTGAGTCATTTTCGCTTTTCAGAATTGGTGTGTTGTGTTGAAGTTTTTTTCTACAGTTGTTAATAATGGAAGAACAATACTTTGAGCGAGAGTGAGAGAGGCATAAAGAGAGAGAGAGAAACACTCACGTTCAGTCTATTTTAATTTCGGTGGAATAAAATCTTTGGTTTCTACTCGGTCTCACGCCTTTTTCTTTATCTTCACATCATTTCGTTAATCTTTGAACAAACTTTTGCGAATCTGAAAATCACAAAATCATCTTTTATTTTATAACATTTACAAGACAACACGATTATCGCTTCAGACAGGATACAGAACATTGATAACAGAAGCAGCAGCAGCACCAACAATAACAGCAGTAGCGAGCACAAATTACAGTAACAATTTTGTGAATCACGATGATGATTCCTAAGTAAGAGAAGCCGCCCCACCCAAATTTATTTGAAATTAATGAATGAATGAGACAGATGGGTGAAGGAGACAGAGGCTTCCCAAAACCAAGTGTTTATAAAATTTCGAAATAAGCAATAATAAAATGAAGCAAAGCAATGTAAAGGGCGATATCATCGTTTCCATCACTTTTATCGGGAAAAATCTCTAAGTTCTTCAGGAAGGCAATATAAGTGAAGAAGAAGTACATATTTTCTTGGTTTTTCCTGTTCCTTAACTACTAATTATTATTAAATTTAGATGTTGGTTTGTCGGGTCATTGGCAATACATTATTATGAATATATTTATCATTACTACGTTGAAATTATTTCGATAAATGATTATCACAGTCTTCAAAGATGTCATCATAGTCATAACGATGCAATCTGGAGTTGGCAAATGATTCTCATTTAAAATGGCGAAGATAATGATAGAAATAAAGAAAAGGATATAATACATAATGAAGAATACAATTTATTTATTATCGTTGATTGATTTATTTATTTATTATCGTTTGATTTATCAATCAAAAGATATCACTCGTAGAGCAATCATCGAATCAACAAAAATTGTAAATGAATTTTGATAAAATTTGCAGCGGACGTAATCATGAATATGAGATAACATCATTATTAGTGCGTAAAAGAGTGCATAAATGCAATGCACAATAAATAGCATGCGGTAAAACAGCACAATGGTAGTAAAATATTACTAGTAAAACAGTACTACTAATATTAAAATACTACCATTAAAATACTACTATATACTACTAAATACTACTAAAACACTATTACTATTAAAATACTACTACTATTAAAATACTACCATTAAATAATAAAATTAAGAAAATTAGAAATTAATAGTAAGTAAATATTGAAACAGGAAATTGTAAATCAACAAGAAAATTGTGGTAATTAATAACAATGTAAATAATGTATAAAAAATTTATAAAATAATGAAACAGTTATTAAGAAGATAACGGTAATTAATAGTTATTAGTGATGATTACTGTTAGTTAACTGCCATAAATGAGCAAACCAACTTATAAGAGTAACTGCAAATATAGTAGAAGTACCATTTTAAGTTATTAATATTATTGTTAAATAATATTTATTGCTATTTAAATTTAAATTGAAAAGTGTTAAATGAAAACAAAAAAATATGAATATATATGAGAGAAATTTAGAAATTTTAGACAACTAATCAAAAGGCAAGACATCAAATAAGTTAAAATTACTCGAACGATCTTTAATTTCAACTACGTTACTAATAAATATAGTCAAGTTAACATAAAAAATAAATACTAATTTAAAATAGTTCCTGAAGCTATTTCGAAGAATAGACGTAAATTACATAAAATAGTATTTAACCACAAAATGGTAAAAACTACTACTGAATCTGTTAATTTTACATATAAAGTGGTGAATATATAACTATAAAAAGTATTATTTAACTTCATAAGTCACAAAAAACCATTAATAAGCTGCTCATGTTTACTATAAAATCAGTAAACAATGCTATTTCAACAATTTTTTGGGTCATTTTTGCTATTGCGCAGATTTGCTAATTTATTTCATAAATGTCACTATTCTGGGATATAGACATAATTAGCGTATAAATGATTATAAATCGTGTAATTGTGTTCATTAGTTTGCGAGTTATTCCCTAAAATATAACGTGGCAATGTTGAAGCGAAGTCGAATCTCGCAAAGAAGCTTTAAAGGACTTCCGTGAAGGGTGCCTTCAATCGAATTCTCACTGGAGGTGAAAAATGAGTTCATATTTATGATCCCGAAAGCAATCAAGGAAAACCTGAAGTTATTGCTTCAGTTGTGATTACAGTTCTTTGGGACTAAATTGGAATAATATTGACGTGGTTTACAAAAAAATTAACTCGTAAATGCAAAACCTAAGAAGCTCATAAATTTTCTCTCTTTCCAATGATTTTAATCCAATAAAAATTATAAAATCTACTAACTATTTATTAGAATCTAAAATAATTACCAGAATGGATTGCTTCAGATAACCACCACCCTCTTCTACTTCTTCTTAAGGTTATTCATATTATTAATTCCAAAAATTTACAAAAACTTCGTTTATAAATGTCTGTCAGCTTTATTTTAAAAAATATGTATAGACTTCTTAGGTTTAGGGCACTATAATTATAACGATTGGGGAAAATGACACGAGGAAAAAAACGAAGAAGACGAAGAAGCAGTCAACGTAATAAAGAAGGTTGAAGAAAGTGGTCAAAATCTTCTGCAACATGCAATATGTTCGTTAAAAAATATTTTAACCACAAAATGTCAAACATCTGAAGAATAATAATGAAGAAAAAAAGATGGTCGAGAAGAGGCATGGTCGGGACAAAAACAAAATGAAATTCGTAAAATTCAAAATCAAACTTAAGCACTTAAAAACCTTCTTTTGAAGAAGAAGAATAAGAGGAAGAAAACAGAGACAGAAGAAACTAAGATTTTCATGCAAACTGAAGAGAATCTCTAAAGCAAGCTCGTAATCTCTAAGATATTCAACTGACTATATACTTTCGTACAAACTATACGACACGATTTCAACATCAAAATATTCTGTCCACCATTTACTCATTCAACCAATTGCAACACATCAAAGTTTGGTCTCAAAACCATTATCGCATCAAAGTTTTTCAATAGGATTTGCCAAAAAAAGGAAAGTATCTGCGATAATGCGTTTGCAAAGAAGGTATCGTATGATGGTGATGGTAAAGATACAAAAGATGTGACAGTAAAAAAAAGTGGTAGAGAAAGAGAGATAGACTAAGTAAGCGAAAGCAGCAGGATGGGGAAGGGGAGGGGGATGTGAGGAGAGGTAACGAATTGTATGAGGTGCGTATGTGTTTCTGGCTAATTTCTGCTTTATCTATCTTGTGGTTACTTTCAAAGGGTTTTTATTCCCGAATCGAAAGGGTTTTTCCTTTTGTGCGTTATTTCTTAAGATGTTTTGGAGAATGGTTTGAAAACGCAACGCGGTTAACTTCAGGCAAAATGTCAAAAAGCTGGCCAAGTGTGACGGATAAGCTTGGTTTGCGTTGTGTCTTGTCGGAGGGGAGGGTGGTAGGTCCAAGAGGAATGTTTTGCAGCTGCCTGAAATGAAGGACAGATAATTGAATGATTTGATGGTTGGAGGCTGGATGGCTGGATGGATTGATGAATAGTTAGATGGATGAATGAATGGATGGGTGTGGGCAGGCACGTAATAGACACTGATGGCAAAAATGAGAAAAATACCATGCAGGCTGTCAATGATTAGAATCAGGAAAAAGGGAAAGTTTGATAGTCGAAGAGAGTGAGCGACAGAGAGAGAGGGAGAGGCATAGATGAGAGAGAGCTTGAGGGGGAGGAATATAAATCGAGTCGTTACAATAAAAACGATTCGTACTATATCTTATACGTTACGATATATATTTGAAGAAATATAATGAATGCTTGAAACTGAAACTGACAGACATGATGTCCTTTTCGTTTATGTTTTATGGTATGTTTCTTGGTCAGAGTCAGGATAATAAATCATCAATGCGTACTAAGCCACAAGCAGCAGCAGCAGCAACAACAGCAACAACAACAAAAATTTATATAACATTACTCTACTCAAAATGAAATCAACGGAAGGAAAAAAATTGAACGATTCGCTTAACGTAAGCAAGATCGACCCCGGTCCGTTCTGTTGGATTGCCTTTTTGTCTTCTTCTTTTTGTGTTCTTCATTTTCACTTTCTTTGTCGACGGCTTATTGTTGTTTCATTATTGTTATCCTTGACATTTGTCGCTTAACCAAAGGCGTCGAGCCACACATTGATATGAGTATGTGTGTGTGTTCGTGCTTTTGTCTCATCAACGTAGGATTCCTTGTTCTTCTTTTCCCCCGTTTATGACACGTTAGAGCTTCTTGTGAACATTTGTGCCGAATGAAAACAAAAACAACAGTGTCAACTAGAACAACAACAAAAAACGAAAACAATTCTAATAAGACTTAGCACCAATTGATAACCGAATTGCGCTCGTTACGTAACGTTATGATACCAAAAAGTCAAAAATATATCTTCACTCCTTTAGCTCGAATTCGTTTTATCGAGATTGTGATTGACATTCATTGCGTTTCATTATGGTGATCATTATTACCGTCATGACGAATATCATTATTATAAATATCATCACTAGAAACGTCGTAATTATTATCATAATTAATTAAAACACATATATAAGTATTAATAACATAATTATTATCATATTAATTATCACCAATATCGATAAAACAAACATCATTATTACTGCCATTGATGCCGCCATTATCGTTACCACCATCACGCTTATCACCATTGCTAATATCATTGATAATATGATAATGATAATGATGCTGATGATCTTGTTAGTGATAATTGTGTTACTAATAATAGTGGAATGTAATTATCAATGATTGATTACTGTCATTGATAAAGAAGAAAATGGTAATTGTCCTTATCATTGACACTAATCAATCAATGATAATGACGTTCCACCATCATTACTACCACAATTATCACTAACAAAGTCATCATTATCATTAACATTATTATATTAAGATAAACACCAATTGCGTTTACCGTAGTATTCATTGTCACCGTTATTTAACTCATCTTCATCATTACTCGCATCATTAACAGAACGATCATTGATAACATCGCCATCAATACCGTCGTGGTCAAAACCATTACCGTCATTGTCGTTATCATTTCTATCATCGTCATCCCATCATTACCAACATTATCAACACCGCCATCCATTCTTTTCACCATTATTCTCATCATAATCATCATTACCTTCATCATCATTACCTACATTACCATTACCTACATTACCATTCCACTGACAACATTTGTCCGGCTGTCTGCATCCTAAACAAATTCTCAGACATTTTAAAGAAATGACAAAAGATTTGCTTGACATTTTTGGCTTTTAATACATTTTCGAAAGATAGTTGGAGACACTGCCCCTCCCTCTCAGTCGCGACTCAAGGGAGGAATCGCGGCAAAAATATATGGTCGAGAGCCACGTGTTAGCCGGTTGGTGTTTCAGTTTCGTAACAAATCTTTCTTCTGAAAACCAAAGGAAAAAAATAGAAAAAAATAAATAAAATAGACGACATGATAAAAACATGACAGACCGACGCATTATTTTTCATTCATTTATTTATTTATTTTTTACTTTTCTTTCGTATTCAGTTCAGTCATTTACTGATTCGAGATAGTCGGTAGTGCCAAGGACCAACGATTTGATGGTGGTGGTGGTAAAACTATGACTAATGATGGTGGGCGTGTGTGTCATGGCATATCATCTACATGCATCTCGGTGATTTCGGCAATTTTCCCTTTTTGATTTTTGGTGGCGAGAATTTTTTCTGGGAAGAAATGAACGAGAGGATGGATAAGAGAAATGGGAATGAAGGAGGAAAGCAATGTGTGTGTGTGTGCGTGTGTATATGTGTGTGGGATACTATCACCCTTGGGCAATTATTCAATTGAGTTTAATAAAAAATCACAAACAGAATTTAAAATTTAAGGCAAATCAATTTATAAACTTTTTAGATAAACGATTTCGAATGAAATTAATAAAATAATTAATTCAAAGACTCAGAATCGGCCAATGAGTGTCCACTAATGCGCCAAATGTGTTAATATTCGCTGGAAGGGCAGTAAAAAGTAATGTCCGTCTGAAAACTCTTTCTCATTCTTTCCTTTCTTTTCCAGATTATTTCTTACCGCCTTTTCCTGCTGTTTCTTTCTGCTTTCCTTCTTCCTTTTTTTCGATGGCTTTCTTTTGAAATTCTTGCGGTCTTTTGGGCTAAACGCATTCTAAATCATTCTAATTATCAAAAAACTGAAGGAGGAATTGTTGTTGTAGTAGTAGTTGTTGTTGTATGTGTCGCTTATTGGTCTTAGTAATTTTCTCTAAAAGAAACATTTTCTTTTAACGAAATCGTAAGAAATTGGCAATAATTTCGTAAATTGAAAATCAAACCAAGTTCGACCAACCGCAAAGAACAACAACAACAACAACGACAACAACAACAACAATAGCAACCAAAAGACGTCTAAAAAAAGGAATAATAACAACAAAAAAAGAAACAATAAAAAAACAAAAACAATAAAAAAACAATAGTTACAAATTGAATAAATCTAAATAAGTTCTTAAAAAGAGTTGAGTGTCTGTTGGAAGGCGAAACGAAGAGGTGGAAGAAGGGTAGGTGGGGGATAATAGTACGAAGAATTGTGAGGTGGCAAGCTTCGAGTGCGGTGCTTTAGAGTCATAAATTAGAAGTTATTTTGACTGAAATGTGGAGAAGGAGGTGAATGTAAAACGATGATGAAGCAAAAAAAGAATGAAAGAAGACAAAGGAAAAAAGGCGAAATAGAGAAGAGGATGGTTAGTAAAGTTGTTGAGAGTGTTAAGTTCTGAATTTATCGTGTTGTATTTTTGCAAATGAGTTTGACTTTAAATGATGGTCCTACGAACAACAAAAAACAACAACAACAACAAAACAACAACAATAACAAAACCTCACAACAACCACAATAACAATTAATAATTACAATTTTCAAAATGAAACAACAACGTCAACTAGTTTGCAACAACTTTTATGTGCGTGCAGTAACCGAAAATGTTCAGCTTTGGCAAAAACTAATTACCGCCCATTATTTTAGTTTTTCCCCTACGAAGTTTTCACTCGATTTTCTGTCACCCCTTCATTCTATACCACCACCCTTTTTCTTTTTTATTTCGAAATTTCAAATGAAATATTTCTTTGCGTCGCCGGTGTGACATTACCACACCTGCTTCTCTAGTAGGGTGTTTGTGGGGTAAAACCGAAACTAGCAATTAAGTTAGTTTGTTGTTCGATGCAGTTTTTGATTTGGTGAATCTATAAGTTTTTGCTGGTGAATTAGTCGAAACGAAAGTGAAAAAGGTTTGCTTGGTTTCAACTAAATCTAAGTACAATCGAACACATTTTTGTAGCACGTGTAAGACCTAATTCGGGCAACAACAAAAAACAATGACGACGACGATTAAACGTCGTGCGTTTATGCGAGCGTATGTGTGGTGTGAGTGGGTGTGGGTGTTGAGGTATGTCAAAAATTTTGAATGTTGTTTTGCGGTCAGGAAAAGAAACATCGGAAAAATCGGTATCGCCACCAAGTGACAGTAAAGTGCGTTACCAACACAAAGTACAATTGGTGTTGCCGGACGTTTTTGAAGTGGGATGAAAAAGCATTCATTCTTAGTTCAAGAAATAATTTTTGAAATATTTTTGTTTTGTTTTCTACACGAAAACTTTTTGAGATATTAGAAATAATTTGCTTGGAAAAGCAACAAATTTAGAAATTGTAAAGTGTTGTAAATCTTAATGAATTAATAAATCATAAGTTTCCTAATTATACGATGGAAATTTTCACTTTTTCGAAGTTTTTTTCGAAGTCGTCTTCGGTTCAAGGAAAATGATAATGGACATAAATATGTCGAAACGTCAATTTCGGCCTGGTCGAAACACATGCGCCCTACACGCGTTGTATAAATTCATGTTTCAATTTCAAAACGTTTCAATCAAACGTTTTGACTACCTCTGCAAGTATTGGTTATTAGGATTGCAATTTTTGCAATTTTTTATAAAAAAATAGGGTAAGCGGGGAATATTTTTGCCGAATTTCAGAGCAAGAGGCATTGCAGTTGTAATTTTTCATAGTGAGCGGCCACGCCTACTTTTAGCGTGGGCTAATTACATTCGGAAACTTAATTGCAATTTCACAACTACGCATAGGATTGAGAAATTCAATTGTAAATACGAATTCATTCATATATGCTAAAGAAGTGGGTGTGTCTTTCATCCGATTTTTCCTAATGTCAACCCAAACCCGTTCCTAACGACAGCGAATGTTCACGACAAACTTCAGGTCGATATCTCTTTCCGTTCGGATGTAATCGTGATTTTAGCAGACAGACGAATATGGCTAAATGAACTCAGGTGGTGATTATGAGCAGGAATATATATACTATTTTATACCTCACACGCCTACTTTAACGCCTTACAAACGGAAGGAATAAGCGAAGAGAACTCATACGTTTAGGCGTAGGGTATAAAAATGAATTACTTTATTTTGTTTCAAAAGGATTGGAAAATAAGTAGAAATATTCCAAATGGGAAGGTAAATTAAATTATTATTACTTAAATGTTTAAATAAATAACAAAATTAATAGAAGAGAATTCCGACAAAAATGACAGGAAATTGAAGTCTTCGTAGAAAATATAAAGTTAATTAAATCGAAAATGAAATAATGTAATGAAAAAATATTCAAATTCTAAAAAAGTAAATATTAAAATAATGTGAATTTATAAATAGAATTGCACTATTTTTGCAATTGTGTTGTTTGTTGAATTTTTATTTTAATTACATTCATTTGAAAAAAGTTAACATTTTAAACAGAAATTGTATTGAAATATAATTAAATTACAAATTATTAAATGTCTTAAAGAATTTTTAATTAAAAAAGCAGCACTTCAATATAGTTTTATACAGTTTTATAAAATTGAAGTAAACTAAAAAAAAAACAAAATTAAAAAAAATAAATGAAAAGGTTCGGCATGGTCGAACTTTATGCACACTTAATAAAAATTCAATTTAATTTATTTTTAATAATTAACAATCAAACGTTTTTTTACACGCATGAATTACATAATATTTATTAAGTGTCGAAAATGCTTTAAAACTAAAATAAATTTAACCAAAGTATTTTTAAACACATAAAAATCTAAAAATATATTTGAGTAATTTAAATCAAATATTTATATAAAATTAAATTAAAATAAAAAAGAATTCCAGTGAATTTTAAATTAATATTAATTTTGGTTTAATAAAGTTAATTTTAATTAATAATAATTAATCAACGCAAGTAATGTAAATAATGAAATCGTGATGTTTGAAAAATGCCGATATTTTTCTTATAAAATTATTTGTCATTGATGCAGAATATCTAAATTAATCATTAAAATTAAAATTAATCTAAATTAATATTAATCTTTCGCTTGAGAACTCAAATCTTTGCTCTGGATGGGTAGACCCGCGGTGAACCTCTCCTGGTGGAGCCGCAGGCAATATGAAATTAAATAAAATGGAAAATTGTTGAAATATTATAAACTGATAAGTTTTAAAAAATTATAAAATTAGATTATTTTTTAAACAATATTTTAAAGCTTTTTAATTCTTAACTTTTATTTATTTTGCAAAATAATGTTATGAAATAAAATGTATATATTATAATGAAATAAATAAAATATATAAACTAATTTTGGAAATTTTTCATTAATTTTCATTTATCTGACCCAGAATTTTTTTAACTGATTACGATTTAAATTAATTTAAATTCCAAAAATTGAAACATTATAATTTCGTTTTTTAACCTTTATGTTTTTGATGGATAATATTCGAATTATTTCAGTAGTGATAATTATTAACGTAAATTACTTTTATAATGATGATTACAATTGATTAAGTTTTCATTCTCATTTACTTAACCCTTCTTGAATCCTTCCGGATCGCTTACACCTTTCCAACCTTCAGTCCTTTCTATCGTCCTTTAGCAAATTACGAATGAACTCTTCTTCATCTTCCATCCCTCTGGATTGTTTTTTAGTGAGTGAAATTTACAGCTGTCGGTTGGTTGGCTGTTTGGTCGATTGTGCGTTTGGTAAGATTTTTCTCCGTTATTAATTTTTGGCAATAACTCATGGCTCATTAAAGACGTAGCAATATTTCGTGGAATGAAGCCAACACGTCGACTGGTCTGAGACTATCTTGGGTCGTAACTGCGGTCAATTCTGTCGGCCAATGCGCCACATTGTTGGCAAAATGCACAAGTCGAGATTCAGTTCATAGATAGCAGAAATGGCAACGGCAATGGTAATCCACAACGGGTCAGACAACACTATCTGCGAAAGCAGAAGCTGCAACTGCTGCAGCAGCACAAACGCTACACAAGCAGTGACGCTAACAAATTTGCAAAATACCTCATTTGTGAATGTTTTGCAACTGCGTGGCCGGTTGGTCGGTCATTCAAGCAACAAACAGTCAAAATGTGAGGGTCTGCTTCCCCTCTACCCACGCCCACCTTCACAATTTCCACCTACTTAACTTTCTGTTCTTTTTTCTTTTTTTTCTCTTCATTTTTCAGTTCTCGTCTTTGGGATTTGGCTAATTCGTTAACAGAGGCTTAGATGAACGAGCTTTCAGCAAATTATACGAACTGGAAAGATGAAGATACATTTTTAAGAAAACAATTCTTTTTTTTGAAATTAATGAAGTATCAACTGCTTGCAGAATAAATGAAGGAGAGGAGGAAGAAGACGAAAGGGGAGTATGTTCGAATGAAAGAATCAAGTGGCTCCGTCATCGATATCATCATCATCACAATTGGTCAGCACAAAGTATTGCAAATTCTTTTGCTACCGAAGTTGATCGTCTGTAGCGGTTAATAATTAACGCGAACCGAACTCTGAGCCGCGTCATTCATACTTTCGAGTCAGTCCAGAAGCTCAAAATAGTATATTGCAAAACTGCCTCAAACTAATTGATTTTCTGTCTAATAAAATTGTTAAAATTATGTGAAACTGTAGCAGTATATGAATGAGTTTTTCTTGGAAGGGAAGGGTGGGTAAGGGGACGAAAACGAAAATTAGCAGTCAAAAAGGAATTACTTGAAATAATTTAGTACCGTGGGTGTAACCGTCTCCTACTTACTATTTTGAAATACCTTGAAGGAAACATAAACGAATCATGCATGACGTTTCTTGCATCGCGACTGAAACGTGTATGAACGCATTTTAGGTCATTTCAGAGATTGGTGTCAGTAGGTAATTCCTCCTCTTTGAGGAATTGTCGTGATTGACTGATGCCGATTTAAATTTTAATAGAAAGTTCATTTATTGATTAAGCTTTTCTCGATTCTGTGGTCCAAAGTGAAGCATTTGTTTGTAAAGGTGTTGGTGGACCCATCACACAGGATGAGAATGTGAGAAGTGCTTACACTTTGATAAAGGAAATGCCGTTAAGCGTCAAGTGATCTCCATCGATTTAAAAAAGAAACGTCTTGGCCTTTCAACAACAGAACGTGAGAAGATTCATCACTGATTCATGAACGAAATGTGATGAACGAATTGTTCGTATAATAAATGAAATTTATAACCAAAATTTCCCAAATTTTCTCGGCGTATAAATTATATTGCACCTGACGTCTGTAAAAACTCTTCTGTTTCTTCGTCTGTCGTCTGTTTTTTAGTCGTTCCATTATTTAGCGTACCGTTATAAATCGGATGAATTCGAATGAATTAGTCCGTTCACTCTGTCAGTCCGTTAGATCGTCAGTTGAGCCAATCTGTCTCGCTGTAGAAATTTTTTTACTGCAATAATTTACGACACCAAAACCGACAAACCCACGACCAAGACTGATAAATTTTTGATTTATTTGATCGGCTGTCACATTTCATTTTCAGTAACTAATAACTTCAAATAATTGTCAGTGTGTCAGTGTCAGTACGGGTTTATAGATTGAAAGGCACCCGAAACAAAAGCAATCTAATTAACTGGTTTATTTACTCGATTTCGGTACGTTGTCTCGTGACCGATTGACCGAGCCATTTCCCTGACAAGACTTGAGTGATTACTGCAAAACTATATATGCACTTTCTGTCCCCTCCCCCTTTGAAATTTATTGCATGCAATCTTTTTTAAATAATTTTTGTTACTTCGCCCTTTTCGTCCACTCTCTCTCCGCCTTTCTGTTTGTTTGTTATTTTTCCATTAAAAACCGCTAAACAAAATGAAGTCGTGTCAATTTTCTGTTGCGTCTGATTTTTTGAATGCATAAGAAATCATAAAATGGAGAGATAATTTTATACCTTCATCCGAATGATTTTCGTCACGCATCAATTATTTAAAAAGGTGTAAATTAAAAAATCGTAACTTTATCGATTTCAGATTTATCAGTTTCAGTTTTATTGATCTAAATTTTGCTGGTATCAGCTTTTTTGATTTCAGTTTTATCCAATCGACTTTTATTGATTTCAGTTACGTCCAATTAACTTTTGCTGATTTCAGTTTATTGAATTTTATTCAATGAAGGTTTACTGATTTCAGTTTTATCGATTTCATTTCATTGATAGGAATTTATTTATTTCAGTTTCATTTATCTCAGTTTTATTGATTTCAGTTTTATTGACTTCAGTTTTATTCAATTAGCTTTTACTGATTTCTGTTTTATCGATTTAATTTTCATGTATTGTAATTTTTTAGTTCAGTATTATTGATTTAAGTTTTCGCAATTCTTTGATAATTCGTTTTAGTAATTTAATTAAATTTTGTAAAACTAAAAAAAATATTTTATTTTTTCCAATTTTTTTGTAGTGTTTTCTTCTTAAATCTTTCTCTTCGAATTTCAGTTCCTTCGGTATTATTTACTTTCGGTGCGTTTCGAGAATAGACAAGATTTTATCGATTGCCTTTGTTTGATTGTTTTTTCTTCAATCGATCATGTCTGTCTGTCGTGGCAGATCCACGATCCAAAATCCGGATTTTTCTTTATTGATTCCTGAGTAACGCATCAAACCTGTCGCTGACAGCTTGATCATTCTTGCAATTATTTCTATGATTTTACGTTTATTCGTTTATGTCTTGCACTCATTCCTTTCATTTTCCGTCTTCATTAAGATCTCATAAATCCTTAATTACTTGAACAATTAAAAAAATTCTATCTAGTTTTTGTCTCACAATATTAATATTTTCTATAACTTCGAAATCGCTATTATGATTACGATAATGATAATCATCATTGCATTTTCCTTCGAATGGTTGATTGAGTGATTTATTGAGATATTTTTTTATGAATTGGTTTGCTTCTCTTGGCAAAATATCTTCTGTGTAAATTGCGTGCGTATATGAGCACGCATAAATACACGCACACATAGAGACGAACACATGCACACATACGCAGGCATATTTGTCGCATCGGTGAGGGCATATTCGATGTTCGTTATTTTCGAATTTTTGAATTATAATGGAAATGTAATGCGAAATACTGAAAGAGAGATCTTGATACAAATTAAAATTCTGTATAAAAAATATTTAGATAAATTGACAATGACTCAGCCCGATTTTGTTCGGTCGTTTCTTAAGGTTTCCCAACAAAGGTCGACTTGCTTCGATCGTGAAATCATTTGCGTACCGAAATCGTGGAAAATGTGCTACATAATTTTATTACATTAAATGATAAAAATCATATCAAAGTATTAAAAATTGCAATAATCGATGGAGCAAAAAATTCTTAAAAAATATTGAACAATGTTTTTTTATAATTTGTAAAAATGAACCAGTCCAGCGGACCACGATAATTCCTTCAACATGCTTTTGTCTTTCCTTTACTGACAAACAAATAAAAACATATTTTTATTTCGAAATTTTTATTAATTTTCTTCTTAATCAACTCGCGCTATCGAGTTCACTTCTGCATGAGCGCTAATACTGCTGTTGAGCGTCGACCGACCGTAAGTCAGTTTGGTCCCTTGGTCATTCGAATAAAATCCTATTCATAAAGTTTGCAATTATGTTTGTTGGACTGTTGGTTGTTGTTTATTGTTTGAGGCAACAAAATTAACTGCATAATTTAAGCGTTACACGTAAGCGACAATGTAATGCCAACAATTTCTTGGATTAAAAGATGAAAGCACAAGGCGACACAAGCGTTAAGCGTGCAGCAAACACTCCATTGTGGCAACTTAGACGACTACACATAGTCGTTACGTTCGAAGCTCGTTAGCATTAACGCTCTACCATCGTCAACATCAGTTGGAATACAATGACACATCGTCGTCACACAATCGTCATAATCATCGTCATTAAACATGGTCGTCAGTTGGAGTGACTCAGGCGTTTTAATTATCGACAGCGTAAAACTTGAAAATGCATTTGCCATTTGGGGGCGCCATCGGTTTTAAGGTGCGTGTTGTTTTATTTTGCGTTTCATTGCGTAGTCAGCCGCTCAATGAACGATTAGTCTTAACGTCTTAACAGACGCAGTTGTTGCGTCGCATCACGTCGTTCGTAGTTGTTCGTCTGGTGGTACGTCTTGGGCACTTAATCATTTTACGTGGAAGTCGCTACTGTGGGAATTTTTTCCATGAGCACTTTCTTTGGGGGGATGTTTTTCTTGAAATTGCTATTTTATTGTAATTGTTTTGTTGGAAATTTTAGAAGCCTTTTTTTAATTTTTAGTTGAAGATTAAGGCGTCCGTTTATCTCGCTGTTAAAACTACAATTAAAGAAACTGCTCTGCAACGCTTTGATTTGTTTATGAAATTTTTCCGAAAACTAAATTTTAATAATTTTTAAAATTCTGGGAGTTAAAAATTAATTACTGAAATTTAGTTAATTCGCAATTTTCTCTTAATTTTCTAAAAATCATACTTTTTGTTGTTTTGAGATTAATCGATTTCACGATGTCATTTAGTAAATAATATTCACGATCCATCACTGCGTGGCGCATGATTTGGCAGTTTTATCGTGTGAAAATTACTTTCACACAATTTTGACTCAATACTTTAGAAAGCGCCGGAAGAAAGATAGACCGAAATGAAATATAGATAGAAGAGAAAAAATAAAAGGACGAAGAAAAAGAGAGGAAGAAATGCAGTTATTCCTTTTTCCCAATCAGTCAATGAAGATTTAAGTACACCAAAAATAATGGCAATATGGATGACAGACATTTTGTGAATACTTCGCTAAATTAGTTTCGCCTCTCTCTCACCGTGTTGTATCTGTTTTTTTGGTATTGGTTCTACCTTCGTTCATCTCTTTCCTTCATCATTATTGTCGATACGGAGTTAAAATTGTAAATAATTTTCTATAAAATAAGAATTCATTAACAATTACTAGACTTTTTTTTGGGGTAAATTTTGGCAACTTTTAATTAACTTTTTGTTTAATGAAAAACGTTTTCTTTCTCCTCTAGAAAATCAATGCTGAATCATCGGGTCTTAACCCGAGACGGAATTTTCGGAAAGTTATCGAACCAGAATTAGTTTAAAACTTCCTCGAATTGTTTCAAAAATTGAAACGATGAGTTGAATTTTATTTACAAAATTCTATTTTAACGCTTTAAAATTGTTTTAGAATTTAGAAGTTTTTTGGGTTTTGTTTTTATTTTCAATTTCGAAAATTGTGTATGTGTTTGTGTTTTATTAAACAACTAACTATAAGTAAGTTTTTATAGTAAGACTATGTTTTAAAAGCAAAACCTTTTGGGACAAGCAATAACTTTTAACTCGTAAGAGATACAAATTAAAGTTAACATATTAGTTAGTTTATTAATTCAAAATATTCATGAAATATTTATATTTTTTAATACATCTTAGCAACATTTTTATTAATTCCTCAATCAAAAATATTTTATGTAAGATAACTTTTTCTTTATTCTTCTCCAGAGGCTTTTAATTAATATCAAAAGCATATCTGAAACCGTTTTTTCATGACAAAAAAATATGAAGTCAGAAGTAAACAAATTCCTAAATTAATTAATAAATGAAATATGAAAAATTTCTTATAAGAAAATCTCTTCCAAAATTAAGCAGAAAATATAGAAAACTATGAGTATCAGACATAATTTTCATCTTAGTCCGCCTACGTCTGTACAAGGACCAAGGGCCAAATCTCCTCCTCCTCTTATTCTCGAATACCAACAATAGTTTTCGTATGACAAAAAAAATTTTGACAATAATATATACATGTGTATATTTGTCATTTTATCAGTATCATTTTATCAAAGGCACGCCTTTCGAACGTGCGAAATGGGATTCTCACAGAAGCCAAAAGCTTCGAAATTATCAAATCGGAGAAAAACAAATTCTATTCTATTTCAATATTGAATCTTGAAGATAAAAATATTGCCAACAACAACAACGACCAACAATAGAAGTCAACAGCAAAAAACCATGTTTTGCTACGTGTAGTATACGATATTTCTCTGTTTTGGAAGAAGTAAGGAATTTTTTTTGGTGGGGGGCGGAGGGGGGCGGAGGAGTATCCTTTGAAAAGGATAATTTAAATCACAGTGTGTGGTCGGAATATCTAATTGTGTATCGAAAACTAATCATACCGGGCGTGGTAGATCGAGATAATCATCTTGTACTACCATTCTAAAATAAAGACGCTCAAAGAAGAATGGTCTGGTGGGGGGAGTAGGTAGCGGGTGAAGAAGTTGTCCAAATCAGCAAGCTCGCAGGAATCATATAGGATTTTATAGATGGATGATTTAGAAAGGCGGGAAGATAGTTAAAGAAATTCTTGTAAAAAATATGCAACGTTGGCAACTCTAATCAGAACTTCAACAAGAATTTCTTATTATTTTTATCTTAAGAAGAATATTTTTTATAAGATAATACAATCTGAAATATAATACGAACTCCATTGACGATTGGTGGGGTGTGAAAAAGGTACGCGAGGAAAGTGCGAAAAGAGAAGGCAGAGAATTAAAGCAAAATTAAAAATAAATTATTTTATATTTCTTACAAGTCTATAAATCATTCAATGAATAATCACCACATACACAAACATACATACATACTTCCACAAAAAGCCATACGTGCGCACACACATACACACACATATATATATTCGTACTGATATTCCACAAATCTACTCAGTATTTTTGCACAAACAAACAAATGCTTCAAAATTAGTAAAAAAAGAAATTGTCAATTATTTGTAGAGTCAGAAATCGACCGAATAAAAGGGCCGACCCGATTTAACGGCCAACCACTAGAAGATAGAAAAAGGTCATGTTGCCACTTTGTCAAATGATAAGCGAACGGAGCGTGTAAGATACCCCTTAAAACCGCTCCTTATGTCATTGTGTGTTGTAGGCAATGATCTAGTAAAACGCAGTGACTGCCTGACCGACCAAATCACTGACGAACAAGCAGTCGACCAGTCGACAGTACGTACAAAAAGCTTTTATGAAGGATTGCCTTTTCTTCGTCTTCGTTTTCGTCAGAGCTTTCTTCTTCTATTTATAGATATTCTTCTTCATCTTCTTCACAATCGCAGAATACCATTTAAAATTGGCAACACTTGAAAAACACGTCAGCGTTATCAGCTTAAACGTCATGTCTGGCGATTTTATGGCATCGCATATCGTCCTATTTCAATCCTTACAAGGAAGAGCTTATTTCATGATGAATAATTTGTTTGTTTTGTTTTTGCAGTGTAGTTTTCGAAAGGGGCAGGATATTTCATAAGGGAGTGTTTACCCCCTTCCCACCAAACTTCGTAGGAAATTATATAAAAAAAGATATTAAAAAAAAGATAAATTCTTGTAAAAGACAAGAAACCTGAAGTTTGTTTTATGTTCAGATTTGTTTTTTCGAATTCGTTAGAATTCGTTAAAATTTATAAAAAAAAAATAAAGCTATTTTAAATATTTACATATTTTTCTTCTTTTATTGAAATTGTTATTGGTTTCCCTCTTTAATAAATTTTAACTACGTCTCTGTCAAGGACTTACTCTCACCGTTCTATGCTCTCTCTGTCTGTTTCTCTCCCTTTCTCTCAACTACATTTTGCAAATGATACGGAAATAAAACGCACAGCAGAATAACCAACGCATAATGAAGTCATTTAAATTCAATTTCATTCTCGGGGTAGAAGAAGAGCCATTTCGGTTGTCTTTGGCCAAGATAACTGCATGCCATACCCTTCAAATGCGTCCAGACAAAAAGGCAGACTAACCATCTACATTCGAGTTTAGAAACAATCGAGAATAAATGCAGTATTGCCTTCCTCTTATAGTCAATAACTACCCTCGCTCCTCCTCCTCCTCCTTCTCCATGGGACCTCTTTCATCGAAACAGACAGACGGTTTGGCAGAAGGAAACAATTAATTTGAATTTTGTAGAAAATAACTGAAGGATTTCCGGAACACAATCATAACAATCATTACAATAAAAAGGTCATAAGAGGGCATAATGATATGAAACGATACTCGTAGTTCGTGAACAAAGAATCCTATATGGGAGATAAATGGCTTAGAGCATGCTTGGAATAATCGGAATGTGTTATATGAGAGTTTTGTACATAAATCGGTATCGCCATATGATTATTGCCGTAGAAAGTATCTTTTGATTTTGGGTAGTGGGCGTCAGTCGTTCATTTCCTTCAAGGCTTGTTTTATTATCGATACGGTTTACAGGGGGGTAATCTTTTGAGAAAGCGATATATTTCCTTAAATTTTACTTTCTCTAAATTATCATCAATGGTACGTTGATTATTCGAACCGAGGTTAGAAAAGGGCACTACTGGATTCATGAAATTTTTGTCGTTAAAATTTCTGACGTTTGGAAGACGAAGAAATTATTTCATTCAGATTAAATTCATTTGAAATCATCTGCTTTAGTGATGCAGTTTGACGTCAGCGGTCTTTTCTTTCTTGGGTGTCTTAAAAGGGGTCAATAATACAAGGGGAGGGGGAGGGGGCGGTAGTGATAATATCCAGATGTGTTGAATTTTTGGATAGATAGGGTTGGTCGCGGAAGCGTCTTCTAAGTTATTGGTGGTCGAGCTCAATCCATCCATCCTCCGCATCTTTTTCTGATTAGAAATCTTCTTAAATACGAATCTTGCTCTAATTGATCGAGTCACACAGAGCCCCGTTTCTTCGAACATGGTGTAAAACTGCTCCCACTATGATCCGTAACTTACCGTGGTATAAATGGAGAGATCGACCTTTAAAATATCCACAATTGTTTATACATCTATCGGTTATAAAGATTGCTTAAGATTATATGACTTGAATTGCTTAAACCATAGTTATCGAAAAATATATGCATGAAATCAAAGGTGAGAACTACATGGCGTTATAAGGGTAAACGGGTGATTGTTTGTGTCTGTAGATGGAGAAAATTTAGACACCTTAGGTATTTGCATTATTTTTATGTGTATTTCTTTGAAAAGCTTCTTTAAAAACATGAATGGCCCGATAGTCGACCCAATTTGCGGTTTGCAATTTGCAATAAATTCCGACACTTTTGAATCATAAAAAGCAATAGAATAGATAATATTTAGAAACTTAGCAAAAAGGATGTACACATACACATCCACACATACAAACACACGCACACACACACGTGTATCTACAAGGATATGCATTCATGCATTGTCAGTCATGCTTCGTCTGCGATTTATGTTGTTGTTTGTTTCTCTTTCGACTTGGTGTTCTATTGCTGCGCTACTTCAACGTCATCAGTCACGAGTCACGATGGCAAAGGCGTGGCATTGTGTTTGGTGTGGCGTATTCATTGACAAAACAACAGCTACAACAGCAACAACCAAAGTAATAACAACACTAGCACCCGTACGTTATATCCTTGTTGTTCGGGATGTTGCAACGTAAAATTGTTGTATTGTTGTTGTCACAGTTTTTTTCCTATAACACACAATTCTGGTCTGACTGTTGTTGTTCTTGTTGTTGTTGATGTAGTTGTTTTAGTTGTGTGCGTTTTTGCACTGACTGAAATTTTTTGCGGGATGCGCGTTGCGAACTGCGTCGATAGGATAAGCTGCACTAATGGGATACGGTCTCGTTAGAAAGAGTTCGGGCCAGCAAGAGATATAGGAGAGAAAGAGAGAGTGAAATTGAGAAATGACTTTATTTTGCGTGTGAGCGTGACCAAAACAAAATATTAGAAATGTATTAGTAAAAATTTTTAAGGATACGCCCATTGCAAGGATGTAAAATCAAATTGCGGAGACAAGATAAAAAAATTGAGACAATTTTTGATTAAATGTTTTTTACGCCCTCCAGTTTTTGCCCCTTTTTTATCTCCTTTTTTGTTATATTTCTAAAATGAGTTTTAAGCATGAATACGAAAATATAAAGAATATTAATTAAATTAAAAAAATTGCCAATAGAAATTTATAATTAGATTAATAAGAACGAACCCGCGTCTTTTTAGATTCAATCATTTTTTTAAGTTTTGCTTTGCTTGAATGTTTCAGTAAAACGTGCGGCGACGACGTTGGAGCAGCCATTTTTTCTTTCAATAAAACAACAAAAACTCGTAAGATTCATTGATTTGATAAACAAAGATGGCTACCAAAATGATTAGCCAACAACAACAACAACAACAACAACAACAACATTTCGAAAGTATTCTCGCATTATATCAAATTCTTGCATTTGCCAAACTTGTCATCATTGATTTGTGGTTGTTGTTGTTGTTGTTGCTCTGTCGACAATTTCGCTTGCTCTTCTCTAACGCATTCATCAACGCTGTTGGAGATCCTTTTATGGATACACCATAAATTTTCGAGCAATCATTCGATCATTCGAAAAGTCGCCATCGAACATCATCAGCATGATGATAGTCGTCGCCATCATCATCATCATCGTCATCATCATTGCCATCGTCAATTCACGACCACGTCCCTAAACGCCATCACCATCGTTATCTCGTTACTGCGCATCGCTACGGCATTGCGTTGCGCATTGCCATCGGCAAAATTGAATATCAGCGCATTACTCCCCCTCGCTCCTCACTGACCGATCGATTGCACGATCAGATCAGTCAACCACCACCACCAATCAACCGATCAACGGACCGTCCAAGCATCTTGACACTCACTTCATGGTCGTCTTGGGTTGGGTAGTTGAAGAATTTATTGCATTATGCGTGTGTGTCTGCGCATGTCTCGATGGTCCGGCCCGGCCCGGTGTGCAGTCTGTTCGACGCGGCAAGGACTTCTTCGTATAACGAAATGAATACGATAATTGAAAATGGTTGTAATAGACGTGAGGGCGCGAAAACTCGTTGACATCGTCATCGTCATTCTCATTGTCAATCCTTACTCTTTTGGATATACATATTCAGAGCGATAATGATGCAATACTAAAAATGGCGTCGCCACATCATTCACAAATGCCAAACGTAAAAACTGACCATTCGGGGATTGTAAATTGATTGAATGAAATGATTACGGATTCGATAAATTCTCGATATAATTTTAAATTAATGGTAAGGAAATTATATTTAACTGCCGTACGAGATAATCTCTCTCCCTGATCAGTAATCGATAGAGAGTTTCCAATTTGGTGATCTAACTAATTTTATGTAATTTTTTGATTGCCATCATGTTTTTGTAATATTTTTTTAATAGTTGGTTTCCTTTCCTTTTTTGGACATTGTTTTGGTTCTCCATAAAATGTCGAGAATATTTGGTTGTAACGACTTTACCCTTTTATGAAGATTTAGAACCTAAGATATTGTTTGCCTTGTAAAAAAGTGGGTGAGGAAAGGGATCAATTGGGTATGAGTTATGTTCTTCCCATTTTGTTCCTGAAAAGTCATTTATTTTTTTAAAGTCATTTATCGCTTGAATTGATTTAAATTTGAGTTGATTTAATACTTTAAAGAAGTCAATCCTCGAATCGATAGAAGAGGGTCGAAAAGGTTTTGAATAAACCGTTTTCAAATTTAGTCTTAACTAAGAGAGTTAATATTTCCTTATGAACTTATATTTACAACAAAATCTCAGAGTGTTCGTCTGAATTAAAAAAACCCTGGGAAACCGCGCCCAATCATTTGTTAAATGATGCTACTGTTCGTCGGCTTATCTTCATTAGCATCATTGCAAAGATTATTCTTAATACTTTTTTAGACTTTTGTCTTTAAGCGGCATTTATCTCCACGGTCAAAGAATCTTACACTAATCGATCAATTTGCAACACCGTTGGTCATTAATGTTTCCGTCTCGTTGCCGACGCTGTCGTCAATCACCGTCGACAATCTAACTGATAACTGACAACTGCAATTGTCACAATGCAGTTCTTCTATACAGTTCGTGATTGCGTGAAGTGGCGGCAAATATGCATGAATTCCAAGTAAACAGAATGAACAGACAAAGCAACACGGTGCTGGCGTGTGAGGGGGGGGGGGGCGGGGGTTGCGACGGTAGAAGAGAGATGAGTTCAAGCATCGATCAGTGCGATGTCATCGTGTGATTCTACCGCGCGAAAAATCGCGTCTTTCCGACGACATGCTGCCCCTGAATATCTGCGAAGAAGTAATTAAGAGCGATTAAGAGTCATCCGGAGGCGTCAGAGGTGCGTCTGCTGACAATTGTGCTGTTAGGTATAATTGCCGTCGCAATAACATCGACAAACAAACCAATAAACAAACAAACAAATAAACAGACAAATGTGGGAAGGCGTTCCGGTTATCTTGCCGTGTCGCCAGTGTAAATCGCTTTTGCTATTGCTTTAGCGGCTTCCGATGATATTGATGATGGTGACGGTGGTGGTGAAGGTAAAGATTACGCTAATGCTGATGATGCAAGCGATGTAGCTTGATACTAGCGATGCAAGCGATGATGCTAGCTTTAATTCTTACGATAACGAAACGTAAGTTTTGTGTTGTGGCGCTTTGATTTATTTGTTAAAGGGTGCATCTGCTGCCTGAAGTGCCTCAGGGTGAAGATAGAATGAAGGAAGCGCAGCAACGACTGTGGAAGCCATTACCAAGCGTATTACCCTAGGAGCATCTTTCAAGTGTCAACATATTTCTTAAGCATTTAAACGTACATTGAAACGTACGTACATTTCTTAAGCATTAATTCTTAAGCATCTCTGCTAAACTTCAAACGTAGTAAATACGAAATATCGACGCGTTGTTGTTGGATGTAGTGATTGCCGGGCAAACAACGAATTTTTTGATTGTTTTTATAGTTTTATAAAATCTTTTCTGGCAACTGTTGACTGCCAGTTGATTTTCTTGTCGAAACTAATAGCGCGCACTAATCTAACGCTTAAGCAAAACCAAAATGAACATCGTAGCGTAATTAATTTATTTATTTGTCCATGACAAATGTTGTCTGAGTTATTGATTGTTCACACTATCCTAATATAGAGAAGAAAAACTTTATTAATTTCCAGTTTTTGCCATAGAGAGTCTGGTTCGTCTCGTCTCTGTCTCCCCTTTTTTCTGCTTGAAAACTCTTTCGTTCGTTTTTGAAGTGTTGAAATGTTGAACTAATATCATTCCGCCGATGTATTAATTATGGCATCGTGTTCGATTTTAATGATTGTAACAAAATCATTATCGAATTAATTTTGGTTCGAAATTATTAAATGTTTGAGGATAATAATTGTGATAAGTATTGCCGGTTCAAACGTTTTTCTAAATATATTTTGTAATTATTTTGAAGGTATTAATTTGAAATTATTTTTTATATTAATTTTTCTTCGCCTCGTAGAATTGAACCTTATGCATTTGTTTATAAATTTATATAAAATATATTGCCTCGTAGTAATCCATTTTGTAAATATTGATTAATGACAATGTCAATCCTGACGCTGAACTCAAAATATTATTGTTATCAAAATTGTGCGGTGTTTCAATTTGTTTGTTTGTTCGTTTGTTTGTTTGTGCTTTTGTTAGTTGAGGCAGGACGTTGTCGACGTCGTCGTTACGCGCCGTCATTGCCGTCAATGTTGTCGACAAGAGAGATACTTTGACAGCATTCAACTGACTCACACTCACAATTCTTTTCATTAATACAATATCGCTACGTTGTGTCGGACATTAAGGCGTCAGGAAGTCGGCCGCAAAATCTACAAAAAGACAGTGACAAATTTCGGATTTATTCTTTCATTCATTCAGGCCGTCAAAACTAAAACGTCTACCAAAAGTCGATAAATTTTTGTCATTGCACTCAAACAATCAACCAAGTACGAGACAATGCGATACCGTGACCAGCCAGAGGGGCCAATCAACCAGCCAACCACCCACTCTTGGTACAAGTACCACCATTCCTTCTTCCGCGCCATTCATTCCCTGTGTGTTCGCCCCCCCCTCCTTACTCGTTCTATACACATTCATTCATTCATTATTTAGTTGATTTGTTTTGTGCATGTACGAATCACGTAAAGACGTATCGTATTTGAATGCCAAACCCGAAGGATTATATTATTATTCGTATCTGTTAAGCGACGGCGTTTCAAATGTCGTCGCCACAGAAGTCAGAATAACCGGAATGTATAAATAACTTACTATTCTTGCGGAAGTTTAAATACAATGAGGAAGAAGAAGAAGACGAGGAAATAATATGGAAGAGGGGTAGCAGAAAGAAGTAAGAAGCTTGATGGTAAGAGGTGGAAACGCAAAGAAGGAAAAAATGCTCTCCTTTTGCGGGGTGAAAAAAGATTTCTTTTTTTCGTAAAAGGGAAAACAAAATCGAGGAATGTCAATAAAAATGCACTCTTTAAAGAACTTCCTCTACTTAGACCGCTCTCTGAATTGCGAGGGAACAAAAAGAAATGAAAAAATCTTTCATCATTGAATGCGATTTATTTTGTTAAAAATTTCATGCAAACGCGTTTCTTTTTTACGCGACGAAATCTTCTGATATACAAAATGACAAACAAATTGTGGTCGACAAACAAATTGTGCTACTTCTGTGCCATATCTTCCTACGGCAGTTCTTTCTCATCTTTTTTATAGATATTTTGTTGTATTTTGACAGCGTGAGTTCGGTTGTTGGCGTTTTTTTCGATCCATCGAATGCGATTGAGGATTATGTTAAGAAGAGCCAAATCTCTGGCGGTTTATCTCCCTTTCGCTACCTTTCGCTACCTACCGCGGATTCGAGTTCTCCCCTCGTTAATCTCCGTTTCACGTTGTTCCGTTTTTTCGTTGGTCGATCCTCCAATTCGATTGGCATTATTCTGTATCATTAGCTATTTGAAAAAAAGGAGAGGAGGGCATCATGATTTGCGACGATGACGACGTTATTCTTCCGCTTTGAATACTGGAATTTCGAATGGTTTGCCTGGATCGTTTTTCGTTTCACAATTGATTTAAATGCATGTCGTTATAGCGCCACCGATTATTGCTTCTGAATCCAATTTGTTGACTCTTGTCTTTATTATTGTATTTGCGAGATAAAAAATAAAAACAAAAAGGAGGCTCGTTTTTGTGTCAGTGTCAAATTGATTTGGTTTTGTTTTCCCCACGAACGTTTACCCCCCCCCCCCCCAAATTTTTGTCTAAAGAAAGATTAATGAAAGGTGATTAAAGTTATTAGTAATTTTTTTAATTTTATAAATAATTGTGAATTGTTTCTGGGGTTGGTAATTTTATTTCTCTGAGCTATAACATCCCGAGCATTCCTTATTCATAACTAGATACTTGTGTCGTGTATCCAAGAATACTGTCATCTCATGTTGAAAGAGATGTATGCTTTGCTTTAATTAAAATATACTATGCAATTAAATATATTTTATTTACTAAATATATCTTTATGGATTCGGGCTTTTGAGGTATTCTATCCAGAATGTACGAATAACCTTTGCCTCACGGAGAACTTTTTCTTGAAAGAACGTTCTTTGGAAATTTTTAGAATATTATTTTGAAAAATATAAATTACTTGAATCAATTAAAATTTGACGTTGCTTGCAAAAATGTGAACCTGATAATCTTTTGCAATATCGCACAATGCAATGTCTTTGGATTAACGTTTCCGCAAATAGGGCAAATAGATTTGTATCTGTGGAGATGTATGGAATGATTGTCTTATACCATTAAAAATGGTTTTAATAAAATTATACCAATCAAAGACACCCTATAAGACAGTCGTGACAAACGGTTTCAAGGCCGATCGAAGAGTTATCCAAGAGGGTTTCATAAAATTAGATCAGATTCAGAAGTGAACCTAAGTTCAAATTTGCTTTTAGAATTTCAGGCGAGGAAAGACGTCTTAAAATTTAAACTTCCACACAAAAAAAACTAAAAAAGTGAGTAAGATTCTTAACTTTTGTGTTAACGTTACAAAGGGATGAAGTCGAATATATGGCGTGCTAGGGCTGGCTTATAGGCAAGCCGACAGACAAGTGGTCAGGTATAAATCAACTCAGCAGCTGATTTTCGTTTAGAGTATATTGTGTGTAATTTTTTATATTTACTTAGCCATTTTGTTTGAGTGGTGGGTTACACCAGAAAATTAAAAAAAAATGTTAGCTTGTTCGTTGCTTTAGTTCTTTACTTTAAAAAAAATTGTTCGCCATTAAAAGGTTGCTTGTTCTATTATGTAACTAAGGCTAGCGTCGTCGCCGCCATCACCAACACCACCACCACCACGACTATCACTAACCACCACACTTGGCAAACACATAATTCTTGTGAGCTACAAGTGTTGGCTAAAATTTATTACAAATAGAAGAATGTTTACCGCGAGTATTTTCATCAACAAAGCGACTTCCGTGAATGTTATTCCCAGATTTATTTCCAACATAAATGAATGTGTAAATGAATGTGAATGCCGACATGAAGAAGGCAATGAGATGGAGAATGAAAAGGAGAGATTAGTGATCGTATGCCGTCTAGCGACTATTAAAACTATCTTTTGTGCGATTAAAAAACATTTATTTCTTTGAATTATTTACTGTAGTTTTTTAATGAGTTTTAATTTGAAAATGCATTCATTGAAATATATCTACACACACGTATACACACATCCACACACAACCACATACAAATACACATGCATACACACACAAACAGCATATACCTGCATACATACAACATGAATGGAACACACATGAATGGAGGATGAGTTATATGCGTGCATCGCTCCAGCCTTGGGAATTTTGTAACAAAAACAACAAAAGGCACACGAAAAAAAACCCTTGCTTGAATTGTTTGGTGATGAACGCATTTCATGCTTCCATTTCATGTACACGGAAAAGAGAAAGAAATTAAAACTCAATTATTATTACTAATAATAATGCTTAAACCAAATAAAGAGGGCGCTTTCAAAGAGACCGGGGGGTTTCCGTGGTGGTATCCCATCGTATAATTGTGATTTTCCTCAATAACTTACAGTGTATACAAAAATGGAAGAAAAGTAACGTGTCCGCGGAATTATATTAAAATCTCATTAAAATGTTTGAAATTCTTGAAAGAATTGAAGAGAACAGGAGAATAAAAAGAATATGTACGAGTTACAATCTGGCTGAAGCTCCTACATCCCGCACCCGATACGGCTGTGGCTTTTTTGCTTTTGTGGCAAGCTTTTAATCAATTCAATAAGTTTAGCAATGAAATTTTGGTCTTGCGATCCGAACTACAAATCCAGAAATTAAGATCTCTAACAATAATCGACGTATTAATATTTACTTGAAAACTGGGCGCGACAATGGTTCAATGTTTATGGAAAACAAGGGACGTTAACGAGCCCACAGATTGACGTAACGTCGAAATTTGTGTAAAATTTCATGACTTTATATTTATCCATTCTTCTCTAATTGTAATTCGTTAGGAGGGGAAGAATAAAATGAAGATAATGTGCTTCCTAATCGAGTGAAGAATATAAAACAAAAGCGCAAATATGTCATATTGATTTGTTAATATATAATGTTTATAGTTTATAGTTTATTATTGTTTGTTGTTTGAGTATTAAAAATTATCTGAAAAATGTGAGTGAAATTGATAATTTGAGAGAGAAATTAAATAAATTTTGAAATACTAAAAAAATTTTGATATCATTAAGACTGTTCGAGTTTATCATTATTATCTGATCATGGTATTATAATTAAATCTCTATTTTCTAAGACAATTTGATGATTAGAGACTAAGATTGAACAGAGACTGATTGATTTCTTATAAAAGCATGTACCGTCATTAAGTAACCATCATAAAATGTATCTTTTGATCGTTTGATACACTTCAATTACTTTACTTTTGGGTGCTTTAAATTCGAATGTTACGAAAGCCCAAATTGAGTATTCCCAATTACTACTACTTTTAAAAGTACTACTTTTTTCACCCCACGATTCACACATTTTAATGTTGGGTGGTGGTCTTATTCCTAGGAAAACGAATAGCAAGAGCATATTGTAAATCGTAGAAATCGTGAAACGCTTATAGGTCATAGATCAATCCGGTACCCAAGATATTCTGTTTCTGTATTATTCCTCAATGCGTTCGCGTAAGTGGCCGAAGAGGTTGTATTTATCGAACTAGAGCACTGTGGATTGACATTTCCAAGGAGTGACTAGTATTTTTGAGATTGAAAAATTAGTAGCATTAGAAACTATTTCGAACATTGTTTGAGAACACCGAGTTTGTTTTCGATTATTATATTATTATATTATATTATAATTAAAATAGGAAAAAAATTAACTGTTTTAGAATACAATTTAAGCGTGACAAAAAATGTTTAAATGCTGGTTTCGATTTTCACATTAAACGAAGTTTTCTCTAAAAATTTTTACATGAAGAAACTAAATCAACTTCTACTTCCAGAATTCGGATTTTATGAAAATTTAATGAGAAACGAAATTTTATGAAATTTTGCGAATTTTCGGTAGAATCGCACACTGTCCGTCCGCCGGCAGTTTTTAGTCATTGTAATCACCTTGAGAATGTACTCCCCTTCGGCCAACTCAGCTTCCAGCCGTCGCAGTGATATTGGTTCGTATATAGTCATTACACAACCAACCAACTTGAAAGAAGAAGAAGAAGGGTGAAATTTTTGCATAAACAACATTCTTGTGGATAATTTACGAGTAGCAGTGAAGTCGCATGTGAAATAGGTTTATCTAAGCGGAGACGTTTAAGAACGTTTATGTTCACTTCCATTCATTCGAAATTTTGTTCTATTATGAAGTTAGTTTGTTGCTCGTTACCACCAAGTGTCAACCAACTTCTAAGCCGAAATCCTTAATCTTGTGATGGAGAAGAGAAGGAAATGGTTGGTTGGTTTGTTCGGAGCAAAGGGATGTCAAAGAATTTGGCATTATAGACCGCTAACGCTAACAAATTCCTCAAGTTGTTGGCTTGATAGTCAGTTGTTGGTGGTCGTAGCGGCAGAAGACGTGATATGAAGTGGGAATCTTTTGCAAGGGAAATGTTGTTTCTACCCTCTAACAATCAAATGCTTCGAACACTTCTTAGTCGCTTTGCTTACGAAGATACTTCCCTACGTGCTATCAAATCTGAAAATGGAGCGGAAAATTTAAATACATCGAGAGATCGTAAATTATTTTGTACGACTTGTTTGTTATGACAGGTACTTGTTCGGTGCTGTTGGGATTGTTGTTGTTGGTATTGTTGGTGATAGTGGTAGTAGTGGTTATGGTGTCAACGATGGTAGCGGTGATATTGTTAACACTGCATTACGAGCATTGGGAAAATATGATTGAAAGAAAAAACTTTGTTTAGGTAGAAATATATCACTCCTTTCAGCGCAGTATGTACGAGTGATGTACGAGAGTACATTCGAAGAAATGATTGAAGGCTGAGAAAATTTTTAGATCATTTCACTTTTTATAAAAAAACTCAATTTATTACCTCGTCGACATATCTTTGTTACAATAAAATAGCTTCAATTATATTTTGTCAAACGACATATATCTTCAGCTTTATAGCTTTATAGCATTAGCCATATCTTCCGTCTTCTTATTAATCTCGATGAATCTAACAATCAAACAAGTCGAGGGAGTTTTCCAAGGTTTATGAGTACAATCTTATCGTTTTTGTTTGATGAAGGCAAGTAAGATACGGTGATGAAATTATATCACAGCGTTATGATTGATCCGTGATGAAAGGAAGGGAACTAATGTCTTTCACTCGTTTTGAATATCGAAAGAAGTTGACTTTTGCATTAAACTACTTTGTTCCGGCAGACTTTGTGGTGGATGATTTTGAAAATTGAATTGAATTAAAATTTAAGATTTTACATCACGTCACTGCTATATGTTTTAAGGAGAATTATGAACATCTGTTTGAATATACATTTTCATCTGATTTTATGTAAATTATTTATATGACTATACCTGATATGTGAAACGAAATCCTTGTAGTTGTAGTGTAGAGGTTGCTTCAAATAACAAATTATCCTACAATAAACTCAATATCTTACGTGTTCTCGATTCTCGATTTCAAGTTTTCTTTAAGGTCCTTCTCATATAACTTATTAGGTCATCAGATAATCTCCATGTGATTCCGAATAACAGAGGATGAAACTTGAGGTCGGTCTATTCATCTTCTCGCCACGGCCATGCAAAGCGAAATCATAAATGCGTAAAGTACAAATTACCAAAAACAGAGGCCAATTAATTCTCTTCGACTTTAAGTTAACCATAATAACCTACCGTGGCCCGCATTTGGCGACGGCGTTTTTATATATATTTTGTGCACTTGTGTTCTGCGTGGGGGGGGGACTGTTTGGCCGGCGTAATTGAAGAACTGAATTTAATTTGTATTTGCAGCAAAACTATTTCCGACAACCGTGGGGTGATAAAGGGATTTCAGACCCCTCCCCACATCTTATTGGCAACTGCCTTTTACAAATGGGATTGAGTCCAGCTTCAACTTAAAAAATTTCGAAGAAAATTAAAAGTATAAAAATTATATAAATATGCTAAACTATAGTCAGTTATTTAGCTATTAAACAAGTAAGAACGCTAACATTGGTCTGACCGAAGCTAAACCCTCGCTTTTATACCCTACATCCGTAATATAAATTTAATGTGTGATATTAATAATCATTGGGGGAGCGTGCACATCCCTGTTAAAATTACATTTCTCTTTTCATTATTAATTTAGATCTACTAATTCATTTTCAACAACAAAAGTTTTTTTAAAAAATCCACATGTGCTAAAGGAGGTGTGTCCCGCCCAATTTTGTGCAGTGGTAATATCTAATACCACCGTTTCGGTTGTAAAATTCTTGCTTGAACACTTAGATAGAAATGGAGAAATTGCCTTTCAAAAGAGGATTTTGTATAAAAGGTAGGCGTGGTACTGGCACTGGTTCACCCTGTATAAAATCCCAAACAATCCATGATGACAATGAATATTCGTACCAAATTTCAGGTTGATGAAATTTTCCTTACGGAGGGATATCCGTTCGACTGCTGTCGTGATTACCACAGACAGTATTTTACTTACAGAATGTTTAAAGAATATAGTTTAGAATTAGTTGAAATATAATTTATTTTTAGTTGAATTTTAATTTATGAATTTCGGGATTTATTCGGGATGTTGTTGTTTCGGAAATTTATTACTTCGGAATTTTGGCGATTAGGGATTTTGTCGTTTTGAGTTCTGTCGTTTCGGGATTGTGTCGTGCGCGATTTTATTGTTTCAGGATTTTGTTGCTTGGGCCTCCGACGTCCGGCATTGTGTTGTTCGCGATAAAATTGAAAAATGTCTGTATACTGTTTGAGCATATTGAATTCTTCGGAAATGCAATTCTTTTCAAGAATTGAATTTCGGGATTTTTCGGGATTTATTAGCGTCAATGTCATTTCAGTGCAGTAGAATTGTAGGAGATTCAATTTTTATTTTTTAAATATATTTTCAGCTCTGATTGAAAGCAACGACGTTAAATTAACGCGAAAGAAAACTAAAGAATGATTAAATTAATACCAATGAACTTCGTTGCTTTGAGTTAACTTCATTTACTTCTATGCAGGTTTTATTTACATTCATTTGATATTTTTATTTTTTTTCTAACTTCGTTACTCGTTTATCGAAGGCAGACTGAAGCACTAAATTAGTGAGACAGAGAAAGTTACGTCTCCGATACTTCGCTGCATCCGTTAACGATTAACGGGAGTAACTAGTAACTAGTTATTTTGTGTTAACGAGTATATTGTTAAAAGTAACGACATTAGATTAACTTTAACGTCATGCCGCTAATGCAGTTAAATCCTTGAAGTTGTTGTTTAACGGTTGGTTGTTGGTAGTCATAATAACTAAAAACAGCGAAGCTTACTTTCACCGTCTAATTTTATGAAACCTTCCTATCAGTTTTGCTGGTACTTTTGTGTGTTTGTTAGGATCCAAAATGACGCAAAAGTTCGAAATATGTTGGCAGATCGTGAATTATTGGATAAAACCTTTGTTTTTGTTTTGTGATGGGGATATTGTCGATAGTGAAATATAAAATCCATAAATAAGTTGCGATATGAATAAGATGTCATCGGGTTTACGCAATGAATACCGAAATGTAATTATAGGCCCCTAGCAGGATTTTGTCACAATCTATTTTGTTCGAATAGATTTTGATAATTGAAAGAATTTTTGTGTGTTCAATTCCAAATTGCATTCAATTTCGCCGCCGCAGCCAGACGTTGTTTCTTTATTGTGGGTAGTTTTGAATTTCCATCGGAATGGAAAGACTCCTTTGAGCCTCTTCCCACAGAATTTATTGTCCTGAAACGTCTGAAAGTTTCGCTTTTTCCAGTAAAATATTGCAGACATTCCGGCAGAATTAGAGGAACGTAAAGGCGTTTTCTCCCTGAGGGATTGCGTTTAACACCCGTATCGTGGAAAAACTTGTTTTTATGTTTAGATCCCTTAATAGTATGGATTATTAGTATATAATAATTATTAGTATAATAAGAATATATAAAATAATTGGATCCTTTCTTCAGAAAATACTATATGCGCCTGTTGATTCCTTTCATTTCCAAAGAATGTAATATTTTCAATATCTAAAGAATCTCGTTCACGACTGGACGGGTATGTCAGTACTCTGTTTCATAGAAAGTGGGGTAAGCTAAGTAGATGATGAACGCGATTTTTAACTATCGAAATTTTGGATTGCAGAGTCTTATCCGGCAAAAACAATCATTTGGTAAAGAACGATAATAAATTTATTATTTCGTCAATGCGTTTTGTTTACAATTATATATTGGAACGTTAACGGGTTATTATTTTTTAAGTAATCTAGAAGTTAAACAAATTAATCAAGTTAATTAATTTTTTACGTTCTTTCGGAATTGTTTGTAATGTTCGGATAAATTTTTATGTTAATTGTATTATCGGTTTTACTTAAAGGACATGTGGGAGTGAAATAATTTCTTGTTGATTTGTGATAAAATGTTAAAAATAATTGTATAGAAGAATGATATGATCATATAACGACTCAATTTCAATCGCGATTGATACTTATTGCGTCCTTATTTCACGGAATTTTTAATTTGAATTCAGGGAAAAAATTCGTTGAAAAAGTCATAAACAAATTTTGTTCGGAACAAATTAAAAAGAAAGATTTGTTAGTAGAATCTGTAGAACAAAATCCATCTAGCCAAATTGACAATATGTCCAATCCACTGTGCATCTCAGCATCCACGATGGTGATAATAATTAACTTCAAGACAATAATCACTGTGTCTATACGATGATAGTAATGTATTGCACACGACCGTTACGGTGTTTCGAAAACCATAATCAATTTTCTTCACATAAACTTTAAATTGACATAAATGGTCCCCATTTTATTTCTTTCAACTTATCGGCATTTTCCCTTTCTTTTTCACCCCATTCTTATTTGCCATGTATTGATACGTATATTTATATCGATATGCAAAATAGAGGGACCCTTAAAGTGTCGCTTTTATCATATGGTTAGCAGACGTCGGTGAAAACATAAGTCAAACCCTTTATTCGCTGAATTTTTACGCTGTGACTGTGACAAACAGACAGACAACCTCTAGAGTTATGGAGAGAACCACAAGAGTTAAAATACGAACAAGTATGTAAGTTATAATACGTTAGAGGTGTGTACGAAAAATGCGTGTGTATGTGTGTGTATGTTTGAGTGTGCTTCTGTATAAATATTCTCGGTGAAACCGCTTAATAAAGTCACTTATGGCTGACGACTGCCTTTAAATTGACACCATTGTTTACAACGGTTTCGTTCTGCTTTTATTTCGAGCGAAGACAATGTAGTCAGGCTAGCGTAATGGTAGTGTGGTGGTTATTGTTGTTGCTCTTGGTGTTTGAGTTGTAGTAGTAATTGTTGTGAATGGATGATGATGCAGAGTCATTGTTTTTAGAGGGATGTTTGTTGTGTCATTGTTCTTGCCTCTACTGTCATCATCGTGTAACACGGTGTGACACGTCTTTTGTTGCGGTCAACCGGAAAACTGCAAAACACGTCCTCCATCGGTGATGCGTCCTCTGAAATTCCATAAATAAAAACAAGTCTAACAAGTTTTAACTTTACAAATACAATTCCTATACACTACCCCCCCCCCGCCCCCACTTTAAACATTGTCTTCCATTTGACCCTTGTTTTTGTTATTGTAAAATATTTACGGACGGTAAGTTAAGTAATCCATCCTCCGTTTCGTCAGTCCTAACCAAAAGGTTGTTTTACGTACGACCAAGAAAGTTCTGATCAAAAAGGTCTGGCTTTTGGTTTAAATGCGATAAATAGAAAACGTTAAATGGTCGGTCATTAATAATCAACCCTCGACCTCGACAGGTTTGCTTTCCAAATATAATTTCTGCACAAATAAACAGACTCGTCGTCGGAGTATTATGGATCATTCCTAAACAAATCATTTCCTATTAGATGAAGACAAAACAGAAGAAGATAAGGGGGGAATAGAAAGACGGGGGCGGGGGGTGCGAAGAAGAAATGGAGCAAGGTAATTTTTGCATTCCTATCAGATGATGAGCCGTTGTATGACATGACAGAAATAAGTGTAAGTATGTATGATAACATTATTGGTGTTGTTGTTGTTGGTGATGATGGGGATGATGTTAGTGATGGCGATGACGATCCTATACAAACAACCAAAACAAATCATACGAATTGTAAAAATAATCAAAAAAAGACAGAAAAACAAAATTGGTTGTTTGGGAGAAGTGACCGCCGCATCTTCTTAAATTTGCCCTCATTGAACGTTAAATCTAATTTGTCCAAACTCATCAACATTAGTCTCATCATTCTTATCAGTATATATTTGTTCCTATGCATCATTTTCTTCAACAATGCACAGTCATCATAAGCGTCAGAGTAATCATCGTCATCATCATTACACTTCTGCTTCTTTTACTCTTCCTTTCTCTATCACTCCCTCATCATTAAGCTATATTCTTAATCATCATCAAAACCATCATCATTATTAAAGTCATGGCTAAAACTAAAAGAAATATTGTATTAAAGCTTGAGAAGCCTGGGAATCCTGTCTCATCTCCGTCGGTATTTCATTGGAATCGTCTGCTGTTTACCGTTGGTTTTGCGTTTGTGTGCGTTTGGGTTTATTTTCAGAATATTTTCGGTAGGGGATAAATAACCGTGAATGACATTAATCCTGACCACATATGGGTCATTTAGCAACCTCATGGGCCAATTTAAGTATAGAATGTTTAGTGATGTCCATCAGTGGCATTAGTTAGTGCTTTAGGTATCTTCGGCAACTGATAGTGAGTTATTTTTGGTTGAATTCTTACGGTATTTTAAATAGTGGAAATGTCTTTAAAAATGTTGGCCTTGCGGATAAGTGAGTTTATGATGCTATGGGTTAACTCTATATGGTTATCATTTAATCGTCTGTGGCTTCAACATTAAGGGATGTTTTTATAATAATGGATTGTGCCTTTTCAGGTAATTTACTTATGTTTAAATTTTGATGGATGATGATTTAAGTGTTTTGAGGTTCTAAAGGATTTCAGGGTAAGGCTTTAAAGCAGCTACATTTTCACTAATATTTGAAATGGTCTTATGCTACGTAACTTTCGATTAAGAGTACGTTGTAAGAGGTTTTGGGTTTTGATTGCTTGCTTTGATTCAACCAATGCAGTTTATAGTAATGAAATGTAATTAGAGCTTCGAATTTTCTTACTCTTTATAAAAAATGCGAGAAGATCAGGATATTGAATATTCTTCCTGAAATTCATAACGATGCGTCTTACTTTCTATCGCTTTGGTTTTGGTCAATGGATGGATTAGACCCAGTCTTGGAATTATATTCCGGTTTGGGATAGAGCACTCTAAAATAAAATAGATAGGCACATCTGATGGGGTGATAGGGAGAGAGACCAACAGGCGTTCGGGCAAATGCAGAGGTAGGAATTCTACTAGAAAATTGGCCATGATATTCTGATAAAATCGAGTACTAAAAGACTGACAAGACAGTTTCACATAAATGTGAAAAGTAAGGAAAACTGATTTAAAAACAAGCACTGATTTAGCTCCGTCTATCCGTCTATCTGGCTGTTTCTATCCACCATTCTGCGCATCTGTTTACTATCCGTTTAGGTTGCGATTCTATTCTGATGTGTGTTTATTCCTGCTTATAGACCAACTTTACAGTTTAGAGACTTTAAAGAATAAAGTTAGAACTAAATGTTTATAAAAACGCGTATACAGTATTTTCACATTTTCGTAATTTTAGCAGAGAATACTGTGTTTGCAAAAAAAATTTAAGATGATCTCATAAATTATTTATAACGATAACTCAAGCCGAAATTAGAACGACAAAGAAACGAAAAAGATGAAATTAAAACAGAAACCAAAATAACAAAAAATTCGTTGAATAGCATCGAAATGCATCGAAAGAAATATTCTCAAGAAGGATTGATTTTTTGATTGATTCCCATCAGAAATACTCGAAAATGAAGGAGATTCTTTTACGGAATATCTTTTTCTTATTTACTTTTTGAGAACGATAAAATAGAAAATATTTGAAAACGGACGCGGTTGGTCCAAAACAGTTAAACGAACATTTTTTAAATTCTTTAAGAAATCTGACGAAAACACCGAACGAACGAAAGTGAACTCCGGTTCGATTAAATAATACCGGAATGCGAAATGAAAACAAAAAGCGTTATAGCGTTTGTTTCAAGGGCGATGGTTGAACGATATTAATTGGTTGCTTAAGGAATTGTTTGGAATGGTTGGGAAGGTTGGAATGGCTGGATAAAAGAATGGTTTAAGTAAAGTTCAAAGAGATGGTGGAAGGAATGCGTGGATGAAATAATCATTAAGTTGGTAGGCTTTAGAAATGTTTGCAGAATTTGAAATATAGATCTGAAATTCCAAATTCGCGATGAGACAGAGATTAATGCTCAAATGCATTAATGTCCTTAAGCCGTTAAGAGAGTTCCTAACATGAGATAGTTTTTCATTTGATATTATTGTGATTTGACAGTTGATTTACAAAGAGATTACATTTACGATAGTGATGAATAAGTTAATGGTATCGTGGCATTCTTTGGAAGCTTAAGAATTGTAAGGAATGATTTTAATTAGGTTGATTGAATCGTGTGTTAGAATTAGTGAAATACTAAGATACAATCGACTGGATGGCTGATTAGAAGTTCTGGCAATAAGTATACTACTCTTCGCGATCATTTTCCGACCCCATTTGGGGCTTTGAGCCCTCGTAGACCCTTGCAGCTCTCTTCAGTAGACTCATGAAGACATTCTATTGATTCGATTATGGATGACAAGATTACAAGAAGTAAAAATTACTTCATTACAATCGGAAAATTTTTCATTTCTATTTACTTTCTGCTTCAGTTAAACATTTCCGAAATCCGGAGTTTCACTTTGAGTGAATTCATCACATCCCACCTTCCTCAACGCTTAATTATCAGGTGCTTAATTATCTGGTAATTGCAGTTATCAACGCAAAATATGCTTTATATTCTAATGGCCGCTTTTGTGTGAAACACCAATAATTTTACACTTCATTCCCTTTTTTTGGTGTAATTTTCATTTATGTTGATTGTAGTTTTTGAGGTTGTTGCTGCCGCTGCTGCCAATCCCATTCATTAAAGTAGTTGATGTTATTGTTGTCATTGTTGTTGTTGTTGTTGTTGTTGTTGTTAATTCTATTATTATTGTCATTATCTATACTAGACTAGACAAACTTGTTAATTGCATCACTTCCGACTTCCGTCCGTTCAGTTCGCTTCGTCGTTTGAGCGAATGAAACGATTTTGAAAGCGAAAACTATGCGGACGGACGCTTGTCCGGACAATATCGACACAATTTAATTGATCGAAAGTATTCAACGGCTTACTGAGTTCTCACCGAACACGACCAACCGATACACGATCAACTTGATTTGTATTTAATTTCGTGTGATCTAATAATATCTAATGAATGAATGAATAAATGTCTATGAATGTGTGGGTATAATTCTTTGGGCATTTTAAATAATTTATCGTATAAAATCCGTCGTCCGTCGTAGAGTTCAGACGGACTAACTTGATATACGACTATGGGAGATTTCGCTAGACACAATCATTACGCCGTTAAATAGACCACAATCAGTCGAAATCGTTGATCATACGATTTAATCCCGTCTGTGGGAAAGCCTTCCAGTCAAAAGTCAGAGAGTCAATTTATTGACCGACTGCCTGCTCAACCATTGCGTCAATTACGTACTACACTGTTTGTTAATCACATCGTCAAACACGGATGTCGTTAGCCAACCAAGTTGGCGGATATGACTTACGCGTCTCTTACCGTCGCGCCTCTATCATCAAACTAACTGCTAGAGTTTAGTTCGGTCTAGCGACTTAATTTTGTTAGCCTCGTTATTAGTGTTGTTTTTGTAGCCGATTATTGTAGAGTTGTTGCCGTTGTCGCAACAGTTGTTACCAGTTTCATTTTATTTCGTTCGATTTTTCCGATTTTATTTTTAAGGGTCATTAACATTCGCTTAATGAAATTTCCGTTTCCGAGTTTCCATGAAACTCGATTAGTGCTAATAAGAAATTGTTTTTGTTATTGTTGAAATTAATCGGTAAGTCTTTTAGTGAATTTTGTTAGGTATTTTCTTTGCACTTTATCTGTTTCTTTAGGTGCAAATATTATCTTTTTTAGTCTTGTCTTGTTCCATGAGTTGATTCCGAGAAAACTTTTCTTTTAATTTAAACGAGACAAGTCCTTCTTTAGAAACAATTGGATGTGGCAATTAAAGATTTTACATGCGACCTTGGTATAAATGCAATTGCGGAAAGAGAGAAGAAGAAGAGGAACATAAAGACATTTGTGAGTTAAGAGATAATTTCTTGCAAAATTTTAACGTCCGGAAAACACAAAAAATTTGGCTAAAGATAGAATAAATTTCTGAGACCTACGTAGTACCCGACCGTTCGAGTGACTAGTCATAACCAACTCTTGTACGAACCAACTAAATAATCGGCCCTCATCGTCAACATTATCACATCAAACGCTAGGCGTCTGCCCGGTGTTTCGGTTCAACAATAAAATTCATCACTTTCTGCAATGAGATGAAATTTATTGCATTTGATTTATATCTGAAGAGTTTTGACTCATCAAAAATACGGTAAAATAAACTGGAATGCGCGTGCGGTCGGTCGGTTGGAGACAATTGGGATGCTGCGATCACGCTGCGATGAGGCAGCTGCCGCATCGTTTACGATCACATCGGTCTGCTGAATTCGTAGATGATAGAATTAATTTGAGCAGAAGTGACTGACTTTTGATATGATTCGTTCTAATTTACTTCATTCTCTTATTCGTCATCTTCTTTTTCATCTCCTTCCTTTTTTTCCCACAATTTTTCTAATTTCGCAATCAAAAGTAGTTTTTTCGAAATTTCCTTTTTGTAGCTGCCGAAATGTACCGAGTCAGGCTTAACAGTGCCCGCACATCAATTAGACCATCCTCAGCGGTGACAAATGCTCTGATAACTTTGGTAACGGTTATGGCGTAGTCTCGATGCTTTGGCAATTGGTGATGTTGAGCATTTCTCATGCGTGGCTCGGATCAAAGCGCATTTTACCGCTTTAAATAGTTGCGTCCTTTTGATGTCGTACTCGCTGTGAGGCGAAGTTTGACGATTATGATGATGGTGATGATGAGTTGTTTGGTCGTTGCTTGGCCTCTTGCTGAGTCGGCTGGCCGGCCGATCAGCTTTTAGTTTTATAAAATGTCTATGCTCGTATTGGAAGAATCGGTAAGCGACGTTGTTCATATAACTTCTCTAACCGCCTGCAAAGGTTTACGAGATCTAACTGAATTTTCAGAACGTTGCTTTTTTTGTATTAATTAAATATTTTGCTTTATCGTAACAACGATGCGCATGGGCATAACCATTTCCTAGACTATCTCACTCTTTTTCACCTTTCCCACCTTTTTCTTCGTCTTATTCTTCTTATCATGTTCCCGATCATGAGAAGAACCCAACTCCAGAAGGGGGTGTTATGCAAGTACAGTTTAATTTTAATCGTTCCTTATGACGAACCGAGAAGCGACCGGAGTTCAATCGAATTCATTGCTATCGAATTCAATCGGACTCTAAATGCTGGCAAACGATGCTCATATCGATTGCTTTAATTTTAAAGTGCATAAATTGTTTCAATTACTATTAGTCCTCTAACGCATTGTCATTACCGTTATCGCCATCTTCGTGCTCGTTGTCACCATCTCCGCCTTCAACGTTGTCTAAGTTTTAATTGTTGCCATTTTTCCAAACGTTCTCCTTCGCCGACTTTTAATTTTTGAAACCTACGAAAGCCATTCCGAAAGCCAGTTCGATTAAATTCAATTTATTTTAGAGATTTTATCAATTTTATATTGTATTTATATTGGAAATTTTAGTTTCTTTTGATATCGTTATCTGACTTTAGATCGGGATCACATTTGTCTTCGAAAGTAAACAGATTGGATTATAGAAGTTTTTAGCTTGGTGGTGTCTTATCTTTGCTTTCTGTTTAATTTTCAAATGCGGGTTGCCAATTTCGTCAATCTCCCTTCTGGATAAAATCGAGCAGACTTTATTGTCTGGAATATCGCAAGATCATTATAATCGTAAAATCGATGCAATTTCTTGAGAGTAAATTCATAAGTGGGTAATGTTTTAGATAAAGTAAATGTTTTGCGTGTAGTTATTTTGGTCGAGACCTTTTCTTATATTGCCAATGCTTTTTCTCAAACAGAATTGTGTTAACTGCGCTTCTTGTTCTTGAAATAACTGACTTTCAGATTTGGAATGGAAATAAATTTTAGAAATATCGGTAGAATATCACAAAATCACACAATCTTTGCTTTCAGCGAATTTCGATTACTTTCGACAAATATTTAAATAAAATATTTTATTGTTAATTAATGTTTAATTTAATTAATGTTTCGACAAATATTGTAATTAAAAAATGGAAAGCATGATCGATCGATATACTTAAGGCAAGTGTTATTTCTATCGAAAAATATGCTTTAGCTGAAGAAGTTGTTCGATTCACGCAAACTTTAAGCTATTTTAAGTGAAGGCCAAAAATTTGAATAATTAATATTCTTACTGATTTGAACAAAAACTTAAAAATGCTTTCAAAATATCCCGATATTTGAAAGGATTCCTTTGATTAGATATTTCAAAAAAACAGTTAACCGAAAATTAAATGAGAAGCATTTCGTGCGTTTAATGTGAAATAAAATGCTAATTAAAGTGAGAGTGGAGAACCGTAGGATAGCGACGTAGGATGAAATTCCAAAATTATAGTAGTCGTCGGTAGCTCTCAATAATTTTATGGATCTCATAAGTGTAATGTTTTTTATGGACGCATCATCTATAATCGTCAGTATCGATACAAACATCATCATCATCGTTATCGTCATGTTCGTTATCAGCATCAACAACAACAACATCATTATAATTATTGGTCGACACCGACATTGCCGACTTCATCAGCGTTAACAACAAAAACAGTGTTATCGTCGTTGTTTGTCTGGCGCTGTTCGTTTGCATTCTAAACGCTGCGTTTAACAGCAATTTTATGTTAAATAGAGTCGAATAGTGATGGATGAGAACGAGTAGTGTTAGTTAGGGTAGCCTTGGTGGGTGGGAGGGGGGTGTTAGAGGAGGAAGCCATGAATTTAAGGAATATGAAAGAAACGGAAAGTAGTCGCGGCACGCTAATTCGATTTATTCAAAAATAAAAATCAAAACGATTTCAGAAGCTCTTTTCAGATCATGCTTTTGCCGTTCATGCAATCAAATTTTTTGCGTTATGTCTATTTGAAATTTTTTTCCATTTTACTAATTTCAATATTATTATAAAATCACATTTTTTTCGGGTTTTTGAATTTTTATTGCCCGTCGAAATAGTGTTTTGAAATGTGTGATGATGATGAACTCTGTGGCGTTTTACCATTGCTGCTACCGATTTTGCTGTGGGCATGCCTAAAGCGGGTTCACCTTTCGGTTTCACTCAACTTAAAATCAAATTCAAATTATGCCGCATCAACGAATATGCAAATATTTCTTTTTGTATCGCGAATTATCAATACTATCTCGTGCTTTTAATATTTCTTAACGGTTATTTTAAATGGTCCCCTTCTTGTCTCTTTTTCTTCTGCTCTTTTTGTTTTGCGGAGGATTATTAGCGTTAGAATCGTTAAAATGTATTTAAAAAATCGTATGATATTCAGACTAAACCATCATCAGACGTCATAATTGTAAATATCATTATCGTGGCGATTATTGAAATAATTTAATCATTATCGTCTTTATTGACGCCGCGCTAAGTCTTATTGGCCAAGTCATTTGCATACGATGTGAGGCTTCTTTTCACATACTCTATTTTTTTAAAAACTATAATATTTTCGTTTACGTCATAATTTCAAAAATTATAATGTATGTCGAAATATAATTTTGCATACAAGAGAATAAAAACTGACAACAGTTATCATTAAATTATGAAACGTTCCTACTTTATATGAAAGGTTTTTTAAGAAAATGTTTCTACAAAACGCTCGAATTGTTCGTCAATAAATTAAGCTTTATATGATAATAAATTAGGCTTTATCAACTTGTTGAATATTAATTTTAATTGAGTCCATCTTATTTTGCTATTTTGTTCATACTATTTTGTAATGTTTTTTAAATGGTTTGAAAAATAATAATCGTAATCAATTCTGCATATTCAATAAACCCGTATAAGACTTTATTACAATTTTATTCTTCCCATTGAGATTAAAATAATTATCATTTGTTTTAATGAAAACGTGCTATTAACAAATTTCTGGTCGTTAAAGAAAATGTCAAAACAATTATTATTTATACACATTTAATAAGCGTTATTTGATGACAAAATTGTATAGTTTATAAACTTGTAAATAATTTTTTTGTTGTGTGGCGACTATTGGTCGCGGCAAGAATTTTAGCCGTCAGTAATTTGAACCCTAACTTCGGTGGCAACAGTACTTGCCTGCACGAAGTTTTTGTAATATTATTAATTTTTGCGAGATTGATATTGAAAGTTCTCACAATATAATTAATTCGCTATGCGATATTGTATGCTCGCAATTTTGTCCTTTTGGGTTTTGCTACTTCGAAATCTTATTGTTTCGCGATTTTATTCTTCAGGAATTTTGTCTTTTGCTTTCACAAATCTCAATATGGTTTCGATTTTAAATTGCGTCACGCAAAATTTTTATCGATTTTATTTATAAAAGCCGAAATTTTGTGAAAATTTAGTAATTATTCCTTAAAAAGAAAATAAAATTATTTTTATTGTGATGCATGTTTGAAAGAATGTCCGCCACCCCTTGCCAAACTGGGTTTCATTTTAGATACTTCAGTATCATTTTCCATTTTTTCTGATCTTCTGGCGAGGTACTCTTTCTGAATTTCTGAATAAAATCAACCCCGGCAAATTGTTAATTCATGCATAATTATGGTTTTTTAGTCATTTACTGCATAATGTTGCCAACAGCAGCCGCTGTCGCATTAATAATGGCCTTAATTTGATCTCATAAATATTTCGCCAATAGTTATTCCTTGACAAATAATCCACTACAGACAACAACAACAAATTATAATTATTACGTGGGCTTAAATGTTGAAAAGTGATTAACGAACGTGCGGTGAAATCAATTAAATTGTGATCAAGACTGAAACTTCGAGTGAAATTTGAGCGCGGTTGAAATGATAACAAGCCGCAAATGTTGCAAACAAGTGTTGGAGGTATTCGTTGTCAACTCGTCAAAAATTATCCCCAAAAAGTCGAGAACGAGGCTCATGCAGTTTATTGAAATGAAAAGAAATGCGATTTTAATTGGCAAATGGTGAATGCCGGCGTATACATCAGAACGGATGACCAGGGGGCGTGGCTTGCAGCTTTTAATGTAAATACAAATGCGTGACACAGCTGTCGAAATGAGTCGCCTGTCGGCTGTCGCCTGCCACTAATCAACTAACGACAACTACTCTTGCCAAAAATTAAGATAATGTGTCATCAAGGATAAAGGAAAGAAGATGAAAGTGAGAATGAAGTACAAGAGAAAGACGTAGAAACCGTACTACATTTTCAGTTATTATTTAAATGAGTAAAACCCTCTCTGGGTTGCAGCTGTCGCCAGATAATATCTAGCGTCTGTGTATGCAATTCAAGCGAGTGATAAACGCGTTTCAGCACTTGTAACGACGCGTCATCGCACTTGTTCGCAAGAGTAACCGCTAAAAGCAATTTCCTGATTGGTGAATTTAGCGATAATATTGATTTAAAGGCCAACTATATAATTTTGCTTCTTGTTTTATTATTAGTTAGTCTATGTTCGAATGAGGCGGCGAAGTGCGGTGCCGTGCTATTTGCGGTTTTTTTGATTTTTATTGCTCAATCCAATCAGCGTTTTTTACTCACCTGTTGATCAGCCCAGCACCAACAATTACTATTACTACGCAAACAATTCGCAAACGAAAATTGCACTTTTACGCATCATCACTTCTTCTAATTGCACTCTTTTGGAGTTCTGCCGCAGCGCAACGTCTGATTATAGTTTCGCTGCGTCGTTTGCCTGACCAGAGGCATTACCATTCACCGCAGTCGGCCTTGGCTACAGTATTACAACTACTGAGTAACAGGTAATGTAATGTAACGCAACCCAACGCATTCGCTTGTTAACATTCACGGTGCGTCATTAATGATGCAGAGGCTGGCCGGATTTCACTGCGCGCGATGGAGATGTTTTTAAATTTGCTAAAGATTTACAAATGTTTCATTCGTTCCTTCTTTCTGATTTATTTTATTTGTCAAATTGTTGTTGTTGTTATTATAATTTCTGTTGTTGTTGTTGTTGTATTTGTGGTTGTTATTTAATTTTTCGCTGTGGTTTTGTTATGTTCAATTTCTTGTTTGCTTTACACTAATTGTGTATGTTTTATTCTCGTATAATCTGCATCATCTGCATCATCGCCGTCTTCTCTTAACTCATCAGCGTCAGTCAATTGATCGTAATCAACCGCGACGATGTTTCGCAGTTTCCGATTGATGATCGTTCGTTCATACGTTGTTGCGCCTTTCTTAACAATTCTCGACTATTGAATGGATGGATGTACGAATCGATTGATCGACAACGGATCGACGGACGTACTTGTTCATCGTACAGAATGCAAATTGAGTGCGTTACTAAACGAATGCAACTTTAACCTTCGTTTAAACTGCTTCTGATTGACATAAATCGTTTGTTCCGATCCATCCGATCATTCACTTGATCTTCTCGGTTGCCTCTCGTTTCCTTTTTTTTCATCATTGTTGTGGGCAGAAAATGATCGTAATATCACACAGATAGAGAGGTTGCCAGACGGTCAGACTACCAGACAGATGGATCCGATCATTTGTTCGCTCGTTCCTGTTACTCGAGGTTATTTAGTAGAATTTCTAGTACTTTTCATGCAATCAGATTTTAGATCATCAGAGTGTGGCATCACCGAAGCATGAATGAATGAACGAACGTATGAATCATGAATGAAACTGGATCTGTTTAGTTGTTATTGATGTTGTAGATGTTGCTTGTGGTCAAGTTAGTTGAGAGTCACGAGTAATTCCGGTTTGTAAAGAACTTTTATTTACTTGCATAACAAGTCAATATTACGAATTATATATTGTTAAATCGTTCAAATGCATACATATATGTATGCATATTATGTAATGGGCGTCGACTGCATCAGTATGAACGCTAGCAGTTCGTTAAAGTTATCAATTATAATGATTTCGGAAAGAAGTTATTTATTACTAATGAACGAATATCGTTTTATATATATTTGAATATTTTACTACGCGATATTTCGTTATAAATATATGCGATAGATTGGATTTTATAATGATAACAATTATTACCATGACATTAACTTTAATTAAAGCAATGATTTAAGGTCGTTTTTCACAGTCGATAAGTGATTGATTTCAAATATATTTTGCTTAAATAAGAATACGTTTATAGGTTTTCGTCTCATAGATCATTGAATCCGTTCGACAGTTTGAATGGTTTCAATAATTAGTTTATTTTTAATTTGTGAGCGTTTGTTTTTTCTTACAGATATTTTTCAGAGATTCTGCTTGTGATTCGTTTATTTTTTAACCATTTGCGATTTTCTTAAATGATAATTTAAGTTATTGATCGCATTGTTTCTCTATCGTTTATTTAAGAGAGGTTTCCTTCGAGAATTCTCTTCTTCTCTTAACTTTATATGTCCAAAGCGTTTAACTTCTTGTGTATACTTTCCCTCGTAGATATTTTATATTTCGATAATTTCATTACTTGATCATTTATCTCTTAATCCTTTGATTTGTTGGCGTCTCTTTCCATATTTCTTTATGTGCCAGTAGCAAAATTTTTAGGTTTGATTTTTTGTTGGTCATTTATTCGTAAAATATTTATCTGTTAGTTTGTCTGTAATTGATTATTTAATTTAAAAGGATTTCTTACATTCATCATTGACTCATTCACAAAAGTTAATGTTAATAATTTCGTATGCTTAAGAGTAATCATCACATTCATTTGGTTTAAAACAGATCTCGTTATCGATTAAACGCTCTGAGTCCTCTTCTTATTCCTGCCAATACGGTCAATTCGGAAGCTTCTGTGCTTTCGTAATAATACAGTTGTTGGAAAATCTTAAAAGCAAGAGCTCTAAGGACGACGCGAAAAACTGTAGGAAATCATTAAAATGAAGAAATGATCATTCTGATCGTTTGGTTCGTTGATCACTGGAAAATAAAGAAAGCAATGGCAGCAATCGCATTAACAACAACGACAACAATAACAAGCGCAACAGCAACAATAACAACAACAACTACAACATTGATTTCATCGGCGGCGAAATATTTGTAAAGACGTAACACAGAAGATCCTGAAGTCCGTGAACGATCTTTTAATTCGTGTTCATTTTTTTACAGATTTAAATATTCCTGGTATTGGTGTTGTTGTTTTGTTGTTGGTTGTCGCTGTTGTTTGATTTGTCCGTGTTGGTGTTTTATTATTATGATTATTGTTATTACTATTGTTGTTTTTGCTATTTTAATAAAGAATAAGGAATTTTTGGCAATACAATAATTTCGAATTGTGATGATTTGAACATTAAATTTCTTTGGACTTCTTGCAATATTTTTATATTCAACGTTGTTTTTACCTCCATTTCGTCTGGATCCAGCCGACTAGTATATTCTGGCAGGAGCGATAATTTGATGCCGTAATGAAATGCGATCAATAATAATTCCAACAAGAGAATGGTTGGAACGGCTCGTTGTTTTGAATTGACACAATTTTGTGTGGCAAAGTGTTGCGATATTGATGGAGTTGATGGTGTTGATGATGATGGCGTTGACGATATTCAATTAAAATATTTGTGATTTAAGGTGAAGTATCATTTACCAAATGGTCATGGATGGTCATTTGTAATAAATACGAAAGTCACATTACAGTCAGTCTGCTTTCAGGATTATATAGCTTTGAAAATAACTTTGGAGAAATATTTAAAAGGCAATCAAACTTTGTATTCTTCGATTAACTAACGATTTGATCAATATACTAAACAAACAACAACAAAAAGTTCAAACAATATCGAAATGGAATAAAGTTCTTAAAAGTCCCCACACAATCTCATCGTGCACCGAAGTAAAGTCGAAAGTTTTGAATAAAGCGGAAAGGAAAGAACAACAACAACAACGACAACAATAAAGACAGTGACAACAATAAGCACAAGAACAATAAAAGAACTTCCTGATATTTCCAAGGTAATAAAATTGTCAACACTGCCACAAATACGTTTTCCTCGCAAATACACCCCCTCATGTTAACATACACAGCCCAATGCACGTATACATTTACACACACATACTCAGCGAAGTTTAAGCCAATTTTGTAGTGTCGACTCAATCATTGACTTTACTTAATCTAGACACAATCGAAAAGAACGACAACATTAACAGATCTCAGAACAACTCACTCCCTCTCACTCCCACCACACATTGTTTTTCCACCACATTCCCCCCTTCCCTTTAGGAAATCATCACCGGATTAAACCCACCGGCATCGAACCAATCGAGAGTTAAGTGGAATAACGTAAAAAGTAGTTGCGGATTGTAATAAAAATCTCAATAAAGATAAAAGAAAAAGTTATTTGTTTGTCGTTGAGAGACTGACTGGCACTTAGGACCGACAGGGAGGTCACAATGAATGGTGAAGGCATGAAATGATAATAAAGGGTAAAAGGGCAAAGGGAGAGTAAAACGGCAAGGATATTAAGACATATCGGACAATATTGACAAAAAAGTACGCTGTTAACATTTGAAAGGGTACAATTGATTAAAAGGATGTAAATTACCAGAATTATTTATCAATTATTATAAAGATATAAAAACTAGTAAACACATGTTTATAACTATTTTGATTCTGATATAGCAAAATATGTAGAGACACCAAAATGGAGACACCGATGATATAGTATGTAGAGACACCAATAGGGCATTAATGAAACCAAAGAAGGCGTAAATTCAACGAAGTTTTTTGGGTGGATAAACAGATTTCGAGGAGCAAGGTGAACAAACAAATAAAGGAATATGTGGTTTGACAAACAAACTATATAGGGTCAAATTTACCAAAGGATGATATAAAATGAATGCAGAGAAATAGAGAGATAGGTAGTATACAGAGAATAAGGGGAACGTTTAGCAAACAAATCCATGAAATCCATAAAGGTGAGAATTTATATAACCAAACAAGCAATCAATTAAGCACACAAACAAATAGGTAATCAGAGTATTAAATAAATGGCGGTATAAATAAATCAAGCCGCCCTTAAACAAACAAATAAACAGTAAATAGACCGAGACCGAGATAGAAACAGCGAGCGAGAGAGTGCGGGAGTGATAGAAAGCAAGGAAGAAAGGTTTGATTAGGGGATGAGGAAGGAATTTGAAACCCATGTATTTTCACCATAGTCGTTTCTCCCCAGCCGCCTCCCACCCTCCTGCAACCAAATTTACATCCTTTCATCGATTTTCGACGATGATTTTATTTGTATTAAATTTTATATAATTTGTGGTAATTTTTTATATTTTGATGACATTAATTTTCCAAATGCCTGCGATTTTGTGCGCACTGCTGAACACCGTCACCCCTTTAGATTGTCGATCTACTGCTGCAAGAATAATTTGCTTGAAGCGGTAAAAGCGCGGCAGAATGGAATTTAGCCCCTTCAAAGACGTAAAACCACAAAAAAGACAGAAGCCGAAATATGTTCTGCGTTTACTGACAGAAATTAGCCGCCTCTAGTGGCCTCAAATATCGAAAAGGCCTTTAGCTATGTCTTCTAAAAACTGACAACAACAAATAAGCGGTAACAAGGAAGATCCTTTAGCAGCAGCTTAGGCATGATGCTTGTTCTTCTACATTTATCTGTCTAGAACAATAAATCCTTTTCTTTGCAATATAATTTTTTCTCTTTCTCTTTACGATTTCACTTTTGTATTTTTTGTTTTTGTTTTTTTTTTGTTTTTGATCTGTGGCCACCGTCGTCACACATATGATGTTGGCCCCCGCCGTCGTAGCTTCTTTCATTGCCGGCATTGCCGTTTGCTGTTAAGCAAAGGAATTTGATAAAGCGCGTTGGTGGCAGCAGTATCTTGCCCGCCGCCGGTGGCAATGCCAAAGACAATAGGATGAAGAAAAAACTGCGCGCGAAGGGAGTACGGGGGAGCGAAGCATTGGAATCGAAATAAGAGCAAAGTAACGAAAGAACAAACGATACCGCGCAATCGAAATTATGAGACCCGCAAAAAATGGCACGTCGTCGCTCATATTTGCCAAATTAATGCGCCTCGACGCCGAAAGACACGAAAAAGGTTCGGGAGAAAATATTGCAGTCTGTAATCCACGAAACCACTTAAAGCAATGAATTCCTTAAATATAGAAAAATATTCGACGCGTCGTAAGACAGCTCAGATTTTTGGGTAAAGCCAAAAACAAAGTCATGTAACGGAGCAATGGAAAAAATTGCTATCGTTAATATTGTCATTGATCGGTGGCGGGTGGTGGGCAAGGGGGTGGTGATGAGGATGAGATGAATGAGAAGAAGTGCACATATATGTGAGCAATAGACGGTTGGAATTAAATATGACTGCTTTCATATTGTTGAAATATTTTCCTAGACTACGAGTATTTTTGTTTCGAGTTGATTCACATTAAGAGATAATTTCGAAAATGTGAAATTTTAGGTTTCATTACTAAAGTGTCAAAAAATAGTAAGGAAGAAGAAGGGTGGGATTAGGGAATGGGAAAGGAACAATTTTAATTTGCACTAAAAATTAATAGAAAAGGGAGGATTTATAGATAAAGATTGAACTCGAAAAATTCTAAAAAAGAAAATCGTGTAAGTGCAAAAGAGAAAACATTAAGCAGAGCAGAAGAAGAAGATGAAGATGGAAATTAAAGGTATACGTGAGCAAAGTTAAGTGTCTTTAGATACTTGTAATGAGTTTGTTTGTTTGTTAGAAGTAAGCGTTTGAGCTAAAGTAAATCAATTAATATAAAAATTCTTGATATAGATTACTTGTTGTTTGCAGGTTTATTCAATCGTGTGAATGTTTGCTGGACTGTTTCTTTAAATTAACGTTTTTTCTATCGATAATCAATTTTAGAAAAAAAACTCGAAAAACGAAAAAATACTCACATTTATTATTGTTGGTTTATTCTTGTTTTTCTTTGATTGATTGATTGTTCGTGTGTGTGCTTGTATGTTTGTATTACTTTTCATTTGACCACTTGATAGAAGTGAATTTTTGAATTATTAGATTAAGTCGTTGTAAATTTTTGTGTATCCTTTCATTTGTGATTGGCTGTTGGTTTATGTAATAAATCGCCTATTGTTTCTTGAATTGCTTGCTCGATAGTTTGTTTGTTTGTATGTTTATTTTTTGAAAATATTTATCAATGCTTTCTCTGCTAATTCCATTATTCTTACATTATTCAGACATTTGTCTGTTTTTCTTTGTTTGTTTTCTTTTGTTTGCTGGTTTCCCTATGTTTGTTAAGTTGTTTGTGTCCACATTTTTTTCTATTTGAGCTTTTCTATTTGATGTATCTTTAGTTGTTTGTTTGTTTTTTTGTTGGATTATTAGTTTATTCAGTGGAGGCGACCTCGACATTTCAGATTAATTTTTTGCTCTTTTAAACTGTATTAAATTAATAAAATTGATTTTAAATTATATTGTAAATAAATTCTAATTGAAATAACTTTGCCCTTTCACCGAGTATTAGAATGAATAAATATTAATTTAAGTATTGACAATTATGCAAATAAATTGCATATCTTGCAAAAAGAATGAATGAGAAAAACGAATCTATTAAAAATCGATTTGATTAATTATAATTTTATTCGATGCCTTAACCAATTACTCCAATCCAATTACCCAATTATCCTGAACCTTATCCGACAATTTCATGTTGCTGCAGCAGTAGAAGTGACAGCAGTGGAGTAACAGTAGCAGCAGCAACACCAGCCATCAGCAGTTCGCAACAATATTACCAACAATCACCGTGGCAGAAACAAATAATAAAAAGAGATAAACTCGTAAATTAAACAACAATTGTAATAACAATCAGCAACAAACAAGCTACTCTCTTTGTTGCTAAGAGTTGATTAGCATTTTGGTGGGTTAGCGCAATCTAATCACAAAATTATTAAAACGCAAATAATTTTTGTTATTATTGTGACCTGGAAAAAGTTGTGATTTCCAATAAAAAGCGGTGACAACAATCAAAATAATGATGATAATTAAACCATTTTATATAAATTAAAACAAAAGCGGCAATGATATTAATTAATAGTAATAATGATTATGTAATGGATTAGTCTCTTATTTTTTCGTTTATCACAAACAAAGAATAAAAATAATTATAATTATAGGAATAGAAAGGCAGAAAGGCACTTAATTAAAACAATTATCTTATGGATATTGCGGTCAGTTTTCGTTGATTGAGCGTACGTTAAAATTTCATAAAAGCACCAAACAAATTCAAACGTTTTAAACTGAAGACAGGCGTGTGTGAGTGTGTAGGAGGTGAGGGGGTGAACAGTACTTGTAGAGAAGACACGTTGGACTAAATGGTTCGTTCAAAATTTCTTCAATTATGCGTAGGTTCATCGAATGCATCAATCGAAAGCACCTGTTCGATATTTAAAGCAATGAATGAATATAAAACTCCACAACAACAACAATAACAACAACAAAACCCAACGGCAATGCCATCAACTCATCGGTGACTTTCGTCAATTTGTTGCCAGTTTGTTTAGTTTGAACAATTGCACGTTCGGCCGGTTATTGCGTGTGTTTGTGTCGTTGTTATTGTTGTTGTTGTTTCTGCTCTTACATCGATCGTTTAATTTGTATTTTAAACATTCATTGATGTCATCTCGTTAGTCAGTTCTTTGTCGTTTATTTTTTATTACCCTCTAATCACTTAAATCGAGTTCATACTCGTTCCTTTCAGCCTTAATTTAACAATTTTGGTTTGTGCAATGACCGTAAATCGAGTGAGTCGAAGAAGAGGGAGACCAAAGAAGCAGTGGATAGCTGGTGGGAGAGGACGGGAGGGGGAGGTGGGCAAATGGATATAATTTGCAACAACTATTTGGTTGTATCAGTGAAATCCTTTTTTCCTCTGGTTTTACGCGGTAACAACTTAACGACGTAACGACCGATGTACGTGAAATCTTCATGTTCAACAGATGTAGAGAAAGGTATTTAATCAGCCAAATACACACGTATATACACACATATACACGTATATACACGTATATATTTTAGAGTCATATATACACATGTACACATAAACGCACATACTGTGGCAAATCGCATAAATTTAAATTTTTAATTTAGAACACGGCAAACAATCCTATCGGAACAACCAGCGAACCCACCAAAGATTATTTTGGTGAGCTCAGTCAAGTTCAGTTCTGCTTCAGATCGTTTTTGCAGCTATTTTATTTATATAATATTCAACATACACACACATACACAGAGGTATGTACATGTGTTTATTTAGTTACTCGCAGAATAATTGCATAAATAAATATTTTAAAAAAACCTCACCTCGCTTCAACCGCAGGCGAGTGATGTTTTTGTTTTATCCATTCCTTCTCGGTTTGTAAGATATGGATCGTTTAGGTAATCACTCTTCCTCTCTCTTCCCTACCCATAACAGCAACAAAAATAACAACAACAAGAACATCAGCGAAATGACACCTTCGCCACGGCAATGAACTTCAAGTGGAAGTAAATGGATGATTAAATGAATGAAATATCTTTTGTGGGTGTTTCTATTTTTTCTTCCTTGATTTCATAATTTTCTGTCTTCATAAACAGCTTACTATTTTTTCAAATTGTTTCGATCTATCGTTGATTTTACGTATTATTATCATTATTGTTATGAACTTGTTGTTGTTGTGGTTATCAGATTTAATTGAGAGTCAAATTTCAGTTTCACTGATTGTCAATATCTGTCTTATTGGCCAGTGAACGTTGTTACTGAAAATTGTAAAAGCCGTTCCAGTTGTTTCATATGTTGCCATCGTTAAAATCGTTGGTCATTCATACTAAATGGTTAAATCAATCTGATGCTTTTGATCGTTTTGATTGAAGAAATTATCGTCTTACTAGTAGTCAAGAAAACAGCTTAGTTAAAGCGATCAATTAAAAATGTCACTGCTTTTACTCTTTAATTCCTTTAGGTTTATAAATTTAATTTAAGTTAGGTAAATAGTTCTAGTTGTGAAAGTGATAATTACTGAGGAATCAATCGAAGGTTTTTCCGTCGATTGAAGGCACATAAACCCAGTTTTTTCTTGACCTATTTCCTAAAGCTTTATGACATAACGATTACCTTGTTTTAAAGCGAACAGTACTAAACCATATTTTCGGGAACATATAATGCTATAATAAAACAACATCTATAAATGTGTATCCTGTGAATTAAAGATCTTTCAGCAAGAGGTGTCAAATTTAAAGTTAAAGAACTCCAGTAAGAATTGAATTAATGAGGACCGATGCGGGAAACATCGAAACGATGAATGAACACCTTTATTTAAAATCACACCATTTAAATCAAATACTTTCCAGTAAATTAATTATTGCTTACTCCCGTTTGGTGACGTAATAAAAATTACTGATTGCGAATTCAGCTGAATTTGCAAAAATAACAACAAGTTGTAAAACGCCATAACCCTTTATAAGTGTAATTATGAACAACAACAACAACAACTACGACAATCAGTATTAGTGAGAAAAGAAAAATAGGCTGGACGTTGGCCACACCGAGCACACTCGGAGGTGACGTAATTATAGGAAGCTCGTAGTAGCGATTTCATGCGGACTTTTCTGTCCATATCCTTTTCTTACCCTTTTTTATCCCTCCCGCCAACTTACTCCTTTCAACTTTTATTCCTTCCTTCCTTCCTTTGCATAACGTGTTATAGAAAACAATAACAACAAAAAGACATTTGAAATTACTTCTTGGGTATTCGAGTTATCCCAAGAAGTAACCGGTAACGGAGACAGCATTTTCAAAAGGAAAAGGAATGCGTAATTTTCTTCTGGGATCAATTATTTATACACCGTAAATGATTTGGTTATTCTCAATTGTTAATTTTTCAGTTAATAATCCTTTCACATTTTCTCAAATATTGCCTTTAATAAAAAATTTACCAAAAATCATAAAATAATTTTGAATTTTTTCTCTTGGCTTTATTTTTAAAGTTTGAATTGATTTCTCTTTAATTTTCCGTTGAAAATATATAGAAATTTTGAATAGAGAAGTGAATAAAGTTGTTAAGAATAAAGTCTAGTTTTAAGAAAATTATTAAATGATTACTAATTAAAAGACATTAAATTAATATAGTTAAATTAAATAAAAATTCATCGATAAATTTAAGAGTTTCAAGGTCGCAGTAAAAGTTTATTTTACTTTTCGTAGAAAAAGTTATTTTTAATTAATCGACATTATTTACTTGATGAGCGTAATTTACTTCAAATTAATTTAAAAAACACAAGCACAAACATTCTCTACTTTTAATAGAAATCTCTTAAAAATATTCTCAGTGTATGAGAAAGACAAGAAATTCGTGAGTTACGAAGGTATTGTGTAATGGTTTCACGAAGGACGGATTGACAAGGGAGAAATGAGGGAGAGTTGGTTTGAACTTAAGCGAAGATGGCTTGTGCAAATTATATCTTATAAACTTAACATATACTCCATACTATTGTTGTTGTTGTTATTGTTGTTGTTATTTTGGGTACAAATTTTGTTGCAGTACTTGTTTGCCTTCACGTGTTTTTGCTTCTGTTGTTGTTGTTGTTGTTGTTGTTGTTGTTGTTGGTGATATAATTTAAAAAGGGGCGTTTTAAAGTGCGAAACTCTTGACGCTTGATAATGACTCCGTTTTTGTCGTACATTCTTCTTCTTCTTCTTGTTAAACTCTATACACTAAGGGTTAGGTTATATTAATTTGTTTCTCTGTTTGTAACGTATTAAAGGAGGTGTGACATTTGCGGACAAATATATATATTGTCGCTCAGAAATATCCCATGGTCGATTTAGATATGTCTGTGTTCGTCTGTCTGCCTGCCTGTCTGCTGTCTGTCTGTCTGTTGGTTTATTCACCTGTCAATAGAAATCGTGATTACAGGAGAACGAAAACATATATTGTCTTTAAATTTGGCGAAAATATTATCTATTATTGTCGGCTGTTTTTTATTAAAAAAAATTGAAACGGGATGAGAACGATGCCTACGCCTGGCACCTAATATGAATAATCTACAAGTGTCGTTCATTTCAAACGATTAATAAATGGGCGTGGTGCGAAAATGGTATTGAATACAGGCGAGGTTTATCCAGTGCCTCTATGAAATAAAAGTGCATAGCCTCATTTTTTAGTCCATAAAATTTTGTTTCTGAAAATTTATGGCCGGGATGACAGTGTTGGAAATTATGAAACCATCAAAGACTGTGCGTGGCACGCCCATTATTATATTATACCTGTTTGAATGTTTTGTAAGTGTCACTGGTGATTCACCAGGACTTGTAGAAATTGGCAATCGAGTACTTGAACCCGTTGCCGACAAAAGTTGGTTCCTGTCACTGAAACTGCCGCTGATACAATTCGTTTTTGTTACTTAGAACAAAACTGATAAAACTGCCGAAATTGACGAAAATGACAAGACAGCCGAGATTGACGAGAGTGACAAGACTAACTTTATTATTGTAAATTATTTCCTTATATAAAAATTTATACAGTAAAAAAGTACAAAAGCTAGTAAGATTATAAATATAAGAATCATCAGTATTGTCATACATCATAAAAATTAATACAGTAAAAAGTACAAAACTAGTGAAATTATAAATATAAGAATCATCAGTATTGTGTAATAACGTACATGCGAATATATGCAAACAAAGAATTAAGCAAAATAAATTGGGTCAATGAAAGTCAACAACCTTATTGTTGACCATGCAATTTTTAATTCTTACTATTGAGTAATGATTTTGACGGTAAATGAACTAATCACCTAGGCAATTATGCTGACTCTCAGGTGAGGTCAGTGAACTAGCTACTGATTCGACTGAAATGCGCTTGTTTGCCTATTTCCGCATGTACATCCTCCCGCGCGTTGAAGCTAAGTCTTCAACTCTTCTTGGATGATGAATGCCGGTGAAGTTCTCACACGCTTCGGTTTTTGAGGAGGAATTTTTGATCTTTTGTAGTACTTTATGATTATCCATATAAGACCGCACATGATAGATATGGATATTAGCAATGCTGAGTAACTGACTGCATAGTGATGAGTGTTGTGGAATTGTAGTTGATCCGCAACGTTTATAATGTCCTTTGATTTCAACATCTTTTGCAATGCAGTGAGTTCCTCCAATTGTTTGTAAACATTTGAGGTACTTGTTTCGAATGTTTTGTTGATATCAGCAAAATTTACGATTGTAGTCAAGTTCCCAAATGTAGCGTACGATGTATGCATGGTGCTGTTAACTACAGGATGACCTCTGATTGTTATAAGGCCATTTCTTATTATGCAATTCGGTTGAATTGAGATCATGCCGGATTTGTTTAATTTAAGTTGGGAGATGCTTGCATCGCATACCGCAGTCATTTCAATAGGATTCTGAGTAGCGTATATCCATTGATTTTTATGATAAAGCTGAATCCATAAAAATTCGTTGAATTGTCTGGTTACTTTACAGTCTTTTGAAGTTCCGTTGTTTAGTAAACTTATCTCGCAGGAAAGGAACGTGGATCCTCTGCTGAACTTCGATTGTTTATCAACGCACATGTAAGTTGATTCCTTAATTGAAAGGCATGTTTTAAATTCAGCCAGACTTAATGGAAAATATTGATCTCTATGACTATTTGTTGCCAAAATTTGTGAATCTGTTTGAATCAATACCACTGTATTATTATGCTGTACTGGAATTGGTATGATTCGAAAAAGGTCAAAACGTTCCTGGTCTATTAACGGCAATTTTATCACGAATATAACGTGATGATCGGTGATGCCTGCTTGCGAAGTCATCAACCTGTAAAGATGCAATATATCATCTTCTTGAACAGGTAGTTGCTGGGATGGTGACAACTGATTTTTGATGTTGACTGCCTCCTGCCTTAGTTGTGATGGAGATAACAACAAAGGACTAATTTTCCCATGATGAGTGTCAGTTAAGACGTTAAGTATAGTCGTTTGTACTCTTTGCAATTCAGCTATAATTGTTGACATTTGTAGGGTCAAAGAGATAAAATTTTGAAATATTTTTGCCTGCTTTCCTTCATGGTTAACTGCATTAAGAATTTCCTTAGTTCGTTTATTCAATTGATTTAGGCGAGAATTTGTATCCTCCTGGTTCTGTTTTATAATATTAATAGTAGAATCTATTACTGAAGTATGCCTTTTAAGAACTTCGTTGATTTGAATTTCGTTGTTTTTTATTCTATTGATTGTTTTTGACATATCCTTCGCGTAATCAGAATCTAAGACTCCAAATAGCTTATTAGCAATATTTCCGATTATGTCCAATGCAGCACGCTTTTTTCGTTCTTTTTGAAGGAATGTGTTATCCAATTGTAAATCTGATGTAACATAGAGGTAATGGTTGACTAAAGATGAACAGTGGGTGTCCAGAGGAAGTTGATTGCAGAGATATTGCAGAGTGTCTGTTCCATTAATTAATATATTTATCTCTTTTCGTATTGGAGTGAGATCATAATAAACAATAAGTTTCCATTCTGCTGTTATCAAGCTAGTTGTACCAATATTCTCGAAATATAATCCTGGGTTATTATCGAACCTAGTCACGTTGATTGATTGTGTCAAGATTAATGGCAAAAATATTAACGATAATATGAGAATGACGGGAGAACTCATTGAAAGTTTTGGTCTTTTGCTTGGAAGCGGTTCTAGATGACTGGATTCGATGTTGCTTTCACTGCTTTGTGTTTCAATCGGCAATGGGGCTAACCTGTGAATTGGCCTTTTCCATACTCCTGATTTTGTTCTTACATCGACAACTCGAATGACGCCGTCATCTCCTTTGTAGGTCTTAAGAATCCTTCCCAGTGGCCATTGAAGTGGTGGTAAATTGTCTTCTTTTATAATGACCATAGTGCCTTCTTTTACATTTTCAAATTGTTGGCGCCATTTGTGTCTTTGCTGTAGTTCCTGTAGGTATTCACGAACCCAGCGTGTCCAAAACTCCTGCTTGAGTTGAGTTATCAATTTCCATCTTCTTGTGAGTGTTGTTTTTTGGTCCTTTAAATTTGCATCAGCTTGTGCTACTAGAGGCTCTCCAATCAGAAAATGACCTGGAGTGAGAGCAGTTAGATCTGATGGATCAGATGATATTGGCGTCAATGGTCTGGAATTCAAAATAGCTTCTGTTTCAACGATAACAGTTTCTAGCTCTTCATAAGTTAGGGAAGCTGTTGAAATGTTTTTAAGTAATAAATTCTTTGCAGACTTCACTGCTGCCTCCCATAATCCACCAAAATGTGGCGCTCGAGGAGGAATGAATTTGAAGTCAATCCCCCTTTGATTGCAAGTGTCAATGATTGTGTTTTTAGCTACATCTGAATAGATGACTGTATTAAGCTCTAGCAGTTGGTTATTTGCGCCTACAAAGTTAGTTGCATTGTCGCAGTATAATGTTTTACACCTTCCTCGACGACTTATAACACGTTTGAGAGCAGCAATAAAAGCTTCCGTCGTTAGGTCACTAACGACTTCTAGATGCACTGCTTTTGTCGCGAAACAGCAAAAAACTGCAACATACACCTTATGTGGTCTTTTACCTCTTATTTTATAATGTACCCAGAGTGGACCCCAATAATCAACACCCGTGTTAAAAAATGGTTTCGCAGGTGTGATCCGGTCTTTTGGTAAATTTCCCATCACCTGGTTCATTAGCTTCGGTCTAGCCCTTGTGCATCGGACACAGTTGTGGACAATATTGCGTGCTGTTATTTTTCCCTTTATGGGCCAATATTGCATTCTGACAAGAGATAAAAGAGTCTGCGGACCACAATGCATGTTATCCTCATGAATCTGTTTAAATATCAGTTTAGCAATTGAATCGTTATAAGGAAGAATGACGGGGTGTTTTGCATCGTATGACAATTCTGATGCTTCTAGTCGTCCGCCAACACGAAGTATACCAAGATCATCAATATATGAACTGAGCGTGCTTAACGGACTACCATTCGGCACTGCTTTATGCTTCTTGAGGTGTGCTAAATCTTCACTAAAATCTGAAGTTTGAATCGTTTTCACTATGATCAACCACGCATTATGAAGCTCTTCTTGTTCCAAAGCCGTTTGTGAAGACCTGTTGCTTTTGCATTTAAGTTTATTGATGAATCTTAGCACAAATGCGACAACTCTCACAAGAAATTTAAATGAATTTTTATGATTTATTTTGTAAATGAATTCTTCTAATCCAGTTGAAGTCGTAATGGTGAGTGCAATTTTCTTCTGTCTTTTTTCCAGATCATTTTCTATTAGTAGAGCCTTCGAGAATGGTTGAGGCATAATAGAATCAGATCCATGAAGAAATAATGGGCCATAGAGCCAAAGAGTGCAGGATAACAGCTTTTCTGGAGTCAGTCCTCTCGAAAGTAGATCTGCAGGATTGTGGTGAGACCTGACATGATTCCACTGGCTCACAGTTGATAATTGCTGAATTTTTGATACACGGTTAGCAACAAATGTGTGAAAAGATGATGCTGTCGAATTTATCCATTGAAGAACTATTTCAGAGTCGGTCCATAGGAACACTGTTGCATTTTTTAATCGTAAGTCCTTATAAACCCTTGCTGCTAGTTCCGCTCCTAGTAAAGCGGCGCATAGCTCCAAACGTGGCAATGTTTGTGTCTTGAGTGGAGCAACACGAGATTTTGAACAGAGTAATCTTACTAAGACCTTATTGGTGTATGTCGAGCGGAGATATGCGACCGCCCCATATGCCTTCTCAGATGCATCTGCAAAAATATGTATTTGAATTGTTGAGGGCATTTGTGCATCCAATACATGTCTGGGAATCTGTTGCTGGTTTAATCTTAACAGATTAGATCGGAAAGAATCCCAAAACCGTTGTAACTCCTTCGGTATTTCTTCATCCCACGACAGCTTCATTTTCCAAAGCTGCTGGATAAATAATTTTGCAGTCACTACTACTGGTCCCAGAATTCCTAATGGGTCAAATATTTGAGCTAAGTTTGACAGCACTACTCGCTTGGTAATTGTTGTTATATCTGATACTTGTACTTTAATACAAAACGCATCAGCCTTTGGTATCCATGTTAATCCCAAAGTTTTTATTGATGATTTGTCATCGTGGTCGAAGTCTAAATCTACTTCCAATTCCTCTCGCGGAATCCCTTGAAGAAGTCTTGGATGATTGGCACACCACTTGTGAGGTTTAAATCCAGCACTTTTTAACAAAGATATAAGCTGGATCTGCATGTCAATTGCTGTTGTCAAATTGTCAGATCCACACAGACCGTCATCAACGTAAAAGTCATCTCTCAAAGCCTGCGCCCCCAACGGATGGCTTGCTGAATGTTGCATGGCTAAATATTGTAAACATTTAGTGGCAAGGTAGGGAGCCGAAGTAGTACCATATGTAACGGTTTGTAAACGATAATATTTAAGTTTTTCTGCCGGATCTCCTCTCCATAGTATTAACTGATAAGCCTGATCTTGGGAATCAATGATAACTTGCCGATACATTTTTTCGATGTCTGTAGTAAATACATATCTTGGAGTCCGAAAACGCAGCAATATTGAAAACAATTCGCTTTGTACCACAGGACCAGAATAGAGGATATTATTCAACGATAGGCCTGTTGATGTTTTTGCCGATGCGTCAAATACTACGCGTAGCCTTGTTGTGCTTTTCTCCGGTCGTAGAATGCAATGGTGGGGTATAAAATAATGCGATTTGGGTATATCGTTAGGTTGAATTTCCTCCATGTGGTTTAGTGATTCATATTCATGCATGAATCTGACGTAGTCTGCCTTTAACGCTTGATCTCTAGTTAGGCGCTTTTCTAACGCTAGAAATCTACTTAGCGCCATTGATTTTGAGTCTCCTAGATTTGAAGGATTGTCAGAAAATGGTAATCTGACAATGAATTTTCCTGATGAATCTCTACGGACGTTCTGATTGAAATGTTGTTCACAATGCCTTTCTGCGGCAGTGAAGTTGTTGCAAGAATCATTGAGATCATCCAACTTCCAAAACCGTTCAACTAGTTCATCAATGGTGACAAAACTTTCTCCGTGTATGGCACACGTTACAGAGTTATTAACATCCGAATTGACTTTTCCACATACCAACCACCCAAACATACTATTTTGAAGAATAGGTAAATGTTTTCCCAACTTTATTTGCCCAGGAAGTAGCAAGTCGTAGTAAAATTCAGCTCCAAGTAGTACATCAATTTTGCTTTTCTCTGAAAATTTAACATCTGCTAATGCAATATTCTCGGGAATATTCCATCCAGACGTGTCCAACGTTTGAGTTGGCTGAGGCGATACTATTTCCGGTAATACAAATGCTTCAAACCGCGAAGAGAATTTCTTGCTTAATGATTTCATTGTAAGGTTGACTCGATGTTTACCACTAAGTGATCTCATAATCTTAAGGTCGTGAGTCGAAGCGTGTGAGAACTTCACCGGCATTCATCATCCAAGAAGAGTTGAAGACTTAGCTTCAACGCGCGGGAGGATGTACATGCGGAAATAGGCAAACAAGCGCATTTCAGTCGAATCAGTAGCTAGTTCACTGACCTCACCTGAGAGTCAGCATAATTGCCTAGGTGATTAGTTCATTTACCGTCAAAATCATTACTCAATAGTAAGAATTAAAAATTGCATGGTCAACAATAAGGTTGTTGACTTTCATTGACCCAATTTATTTTGCTTTTCTCTGAAAATTTAACATCTGCTAATGCAATATTCTCGGGAATATTCCATCCAGACGTGTCCAACGTTTGAGTTGGCTGAGGCGATACTATTTCCGGTAATACAAATGCTTCAAACCGCGAAGAGAATTTCTTGCTTAATGATTTCATTGTAAGGTTGACTCGATGTTTACTGTTCTTTATGTTTTTACCAATTCCTTCTATAGATATTGATCCTGAGAGAGGTTTAACTCCTAATTGTCTTATGAGCCGTTCTGAAACTAAGTTTATTTGAGACCCAGAGTCTAAAACGGCTTTAAAAGTGCTTGTTTGACCATTGTTTGCTGTGACCAAAATTTTTGCTGTTGCGAGCACAACGTATTTTTGCTTTGAAAAATCATTATTTGATGCGGCTAATGTCATTGATTGAGTTGTCTCATTTGAATTTACCACTGCTGTTGGTAATGTAGGCGATTCAGTTTTACTGATTTTTGATTTGTTGCTTTCTAAGTGGAGTAACGTGTTATGTTTCTGTGAACATTTGTTACAGTTTCGCGAAGAACATGCCTTAGATTTATGACCTGGTCGCAAGCAGTTGACACAAAGTCCTTGTTTCTGAATCCATTTTAGGCGATCTGGCACACTCATTTTTATGAATTTATCGCAATAGTATAGCGGATGATGATCTGAGTTGCAACATCCGCATTTTGAAATTTTAACATTGTTATGGTCTTTAATTACCGACGACACTGTTTTCGTGTTATGAAGTTTGTCCTTCCTTCCTACTGCTTCTAGTGAGTGGAATCTGTTTTGAAGGAAACTGAGGAAGTCGTCAATTGTCTGCAATTCCCTCGGATCTTTTAATGATTGCTCATAGAGCACGTGAGTTTGGCGATCCAACCTTTTAACAAGTATGTGCAATAAAAGTGGATCCCAATCTTTTGTCTGAATGCCTATATTATTTAATGCCAATAGGCTCTCCTGCACACTGTCGTGAAAATTCTTAACAGATGTGGCCTCTGGTGCTATTGCAGCCTGATCCAGTATTTTTTGAATGAGTGCTGTAGCCAAAACTCGCTTGTTGCTATATCTTTCGTTCATGATTTTCCACGCCGATGCATAATTTTCATCACTTAGTGGTAGATGTCGAATCAACCTTTCTGCTTCTCCTGAAATATTACTTTTCAGGTACCACATTTTTTGGACAGACGACATTTGTTGTTCGTGTATCATTTTTGTGTAGATATCATTAAACTGCTGCCATTTTAGATAATCACCGTCGAACTTTGGTATGGTGATTTTCGGTAGTTGTATGGACGATTCAATTCGATTGAACTGTTCTGCTACAGGAACAAGTTTTGGCGTTTCCAACGATATACGATGGTGTCGTATAGTCTCCTCCAGTGCAATGTATGCCTCCATATCATACCCAATGCCTCTTGGATCAGTGCATTGCTCACATATTGTGTAGTTCAGGTTTTCGATTTCATCCCAAAGTTTGTTAATTGATTTCAGCTGAACTTCCTTGTATGTTGGGGATAAGTCTTCCGTCTTTTTCATGCCAGCTATAAGACGCCGTAAGGATGCGGAAATAGCTTCCTGTCTCCTCATCATGGCTTCAATACGCGAGTTGTTGGAAACGTTGTCTTCATTCTGCCTTGAGATAACTGGTACATCCATCGTTGCGGTCAGTAATGGAGATGCACCTCTATCCACACGTTTCTTCAAAGACATAATGCCTTCTTCAAAAATCTTGCTATACTGCTCGTATAGTTGTTGTATTTTGCCGTAAAAGTCATTTGTGAAATACTCATTGTCCAATGGAATTTCCTTCAAACTTCGAATTTCGTTGTCTGCGTCTTCGAAATTTGACCAAGCGTCATGTAGCTGCTGCTTTCGAGTCTCAAAATATTCTACTTTGTCCTTTCGACTGGGAGAATCCTTTTTGAAATTCGTTATAATTGCTTGAATTCGTTGGCCAATTTTTGACTGCTCTGCCAGCAACTTTTCGATAGTTGACGACATTGTTGATTGATGTTTGATTTTTTAACGTCGGGGTCACCAAATGTTTGAATGTTTTGTAAGTGTCACTGGTGATTCACCAGGACTTGTAGAAATTGGCAATCGAGTACTTGAACCCGTTGCCGACAAAAGTTGGTTCCTGTCACTGAAACTGCCGCTGATACAATTCGTTTTTGTTACTTAGAACAAAACTGATAAAACTGCCGAAATTGACGAAAATGACAAGACAGCCGAGATTGACGAGAGTGACAAGACTAACTTTATTATTGTAAATTATTTCCTTATATAAAAATTTATACAGTAAAAAAGTACAAAAGCTAGTAAGATTATAAATATAAGAATCATCAGTATTGTCATACATCATAAAAATTAATACAGTAAAAAGTACAAAACTAGTGAAATTATAAATATAAGAATCATCAGTATTGTGTAATAACGTACATGCGAATATATGCAAACAAAGAATTAAGCAAAATAAATTGGGTCAATGAAAGTCAACAACCTTATTGTTGACCATGCAATTTTTAATTCTTACTATTGAGTAATGATTTTGACGGTAAATGAACTAATCACCTAGGCAATTATGCTGACTCTCAGGTGAGGTCAGTGAACTAGCTACTGATTCGACTGAAATGCGCTTGTTTGCCTATTTCCGCATGTACAATACCATTTGTAAACTCTTTCAGAAAGAGTTGTGGTGATGATGAAAGCGTAGGCTTAAAATTAATTAAGAAAAAGAAATTATAATATTAAAAGGGGGCGTGCACTGCCTACTGACTGTTAAAAACTAACTGGCCAAACTATAAGAATATATTACGAGTGTAGGGCACACAAGCTTCGGCCGGGACGAAATTAGTGTCTTTTCTTGTTTTCCTTCTTCAACTATATCTTTCACATTTTTCTTCTTCTTCTTCTTCTTCTGCGAATATTGTTCGAATACTCCTCTGCAACACCTTTTTGCACGGCTTTTCTTATTCCTTGTTTTACATCACCGTCACCACTTACGTCTTACTCTAAAGGTCTAAGCCTTAGACTAGCTCTAAGGTCTAAGTTGTATGGGTACATGTGTGTATGTGTGTGTGTTTCTCTTAAGCATAAATGCATTCCTTTTATTTTATGTGGGTTTGTGCGTGCATACACGTGTGTGCGTGTGTGTCCGCAATTGGATGTATTAACTGCTTTTTCGGTTCTTTTGTTTATGTTTCAGACTAAGATTTCAAAATTCGCTTAGAGTTCATTTATTTCATTCGTTTATTTCATTCCTTCTGTCATTCTGTTTTCGTTTTTCTTGAAGTTTGTTCATTATGTTTTTCTTTAAGAAAGAATTTTTAATCTATTTGTTTGAATCTGTAGAGACGGACAGACAAAGGGATAATAGCATAACTTACGGACGATATTGCGTTAGTTGTTGTTGTTTTTTGACGCATTACATTAGCATAAAATGTTTATTAAGATAACAATTTGCGTTGTAAATTAAACAAATGACAAAATCCTTTGCCAAGGTCTGCTCTTATTTTTGTTATTGTTATTATTGTTATTGTTGTTGTTGTGATTTTTTATGTTATTCTTGTTCTATGATTGTCTTCCGGTCTTTACTTAACAATTAATGGAGTAAAGGATGCGCTTTATTTTTGTGACGATTATCGCGCTTACCATAAACCACCCCACCGCACCGCATTAGTCGCCAACCCATTGCGTCGCAACGCGGCGGTTTGCACTGTAATCACATGATATCGTATTGTATCAAAAATCCTTAACATAAATAAATGTGTTTGCCCAAGATTTCTTTGCTTCTTAGAAGCAGCAAAATCAACCGAAAAAAGGGGTTATTCGCAAGTCTTAAGAAACCGACAAAACCACCTTCAAACAAACTACTAATGATTTCGTTGACACGGGTAGGTTTTTAATTAATACATGATTTTGAACTGGTGGACACTTTCTTGAGGTAAATCAATGTTAATTCTGAGCGCAGCAATATTTAAGGTTCGCTTCTTTTGAAACGAAACCTAAGGAAAAAATTTCTTTTTCTAAGGAAAATAAGCGTTTCCTTCCCTTTTCCGGATCTTCGCTTTTGGGACTGATTTATCTTTTATTTTTTGTTCTTTATCGTTTCGGGAAAATAAAAAAAGATTTTTAAGCTTTTAGTGAAACAATTAAATCACGTTATCAACGTAAGCTCCATTGAAAAATTATTCTCAACATTCTGACATTGACATTTTTCAGCCTTACTAAGGATGGTAGTGATAACGACGGTGATGGACATAAGGATGGTGATGATTACCAGGATGATGATAATCAACGTCTTTCTCTCTGAGACGCAGAAAATTAAGCGTTACTTCCGAATTTAAAAGCACTTTGCTGATTATGGTCTTCCGAAATATTTGCTGGTATTTCGGTTTCGTTAAGGGTTTGTCAATTCTGAGCTGTCGCGTATTAGTTTCAGCTTTAACTCTAGCGTTATCCTCATCATCATCAGCATTATCGCCATCATCATCGTTATTTACGTCAACTCGTTTCATCATTATTTCAGATAGACAGTGGAAGGATCTGTCATTAGCATTGATTAATTCGTCTTGCGTTTTACATACAGAGACAATCAATCACTAAATACGTGGTCCCGTGGTGGTGGGCGTTGAGGGTGGTGATGATGACGGTGATGGTCATGGTTCTAGAGGGCTGGTAATATGCCTTCTATCCAGTCCAAAGAATCTCTCACACCACTAATTGCCGGATTTCCTCGAGACCGTGATATTTTTTCCTTCAAAATGAGCAGGCGAAATGTTCGGCTTATCATTTCAACTCATCTCATCACATCTTCTTAGATCGTTCCGATTACTGGCATTCTTGTTGTTGTTTTTATTACTGTCTCTATCATTAATACGTCTTTCTTATCATCAGGTTCAAAGTAAACCATCATTAGCGCAATTGCTAAAATTGTTGATGGACATCAGAGGACACCGTAATAGCAATAGAAGTGCCCACCACTAAAAATACGGTGGGATCAACGTGATTGAAAAAATTGTTACGGTGAACATTTTAGTGAAAAGTGTTTCTTTTGTTGGCATAATGTCTTTTTTTTTGTTCGTATAAGGCTGAAAATTCAACCGCCGAATCAGACAAAACGTTTTTGATTCATAGGTGAAGAAAACATTTTTTTTGCCAGAACACATCGATACAAACACGATGAAAATATAGCAAATTATTTTATTTTCCTCCTCAGTTTGGTGTGCGCTGAAGTAAAACAAAATTCGATTTTTGATTAAATTTTTTTACTTAATATAAATTACTTAAATTTATCGTTTAATGTGTTCAGATTTGTTGTTGTTGTCGAAGTCTTGAATTGAATCATAGAATTATCTTCAAAAACATTTGGAAAGATTTTTTGTTGCGTTGTAAATGAGTTCGTCCCACTGTGTTGTGCGTAACAGAAGAAAAAACTAAAGAAATTAAATAATGCAATCAGCTCTCGTATAAATTAGCAAACAAGACAAGAGGAAAAAACAAAGAACAACAACAACAAGAAGGCATAATTAAGGCCATCATCGTTAAGTACCCAGAAAACTAATGATTTTTACTACGAAGCCAATTGTTTTCGACCAGACCAGACCAGACCAGACCGGACCATATCGCAACAACGAAATTCGAACAGTGAAACACCAAACAATGAAACATCATTTCACTTTCTCATTAGGATGGTTAAGAGCGGGGAGAGACGCCGTCGAGAAAGACCACACCGAGCGACGCATGGACAATGTTAAAGTACAAGCAGTGGGCATCTCCGTCGCAACTTTCAACGTGGTGAAGATAAGTGGTATAAACCATCACCACCAACAACAACAATACCAACGATAACTATCACCCTAGTCGGTCGAATGAGAGCACAAGAGCGTAACTTTAATTTTATGCGTGAAAATGTTTTTTTTTTGTTTTTGGTGCGCGCTCGAGAACAACAATCGTATCGACAACAACGATAACACTAATAGCGAAAACATCAACGTTTGCGATACGATTAGGATAAAGGAAAGCAGGACGTAAGTCGGCGAGACAGTGAGTAAAAGACCAACGTTCCGACCATGGAGAGCAATTGAAAGAAAAGGAAGGAAAATCATAGGAGAAGAAAAAAAAATAAATTGCGAAAATGAGTGAATGCGGTGACCATTATTAGAGGAGGGAAAAGAAAAGCGTGGGTGGAGCAAAAGGGTGGGGGGAGGTGAAAAGGTAGCAAGTAGAAGGATCAAGCTTGCAAGACTTGTAGCTAAACTAATTCATCTGCAGTTATGATTTTGTTATTGTTATTGTTGTTGTCGTTGCTCCCCCGCTTAGTCAATGTTTCAATTAGTCGCCGCCACCTCCTTTTGCTTCTGTTGCTCCTTTTGATTTTTCCGCTCCTCGCTTTTCTTTTGGTCTGTCATTACACGAGATCCTGTCGTTTTAGTTTAAACGTTTATTGTTTTCAATCCTCAGCTGTGCACAATTTTTCTCTGTTCTCCCTTTTCTTCACCTCCTCACCGTTCTAACCTTCTGATTCATTAAATTAAATTCATTCCATCATCGTGTCTTTAGGTCATCTCCTTACGTTTCGATTCGACCATCGTTATTCGTTCGATTGTTTACTTTAGTCTCTACCTTTCACTTCACGGATTCTTCCTGCTCATTTCATCAGATTATATTTGATGACCTTTTTGAATATACGTTGGAGGTTTCATTGAGAACTTCTTTCGGTGTGAGCTGAGTCAAAACCGCTTTATTACGTGAAAATATAAACGCTAATGATACTTAACGTAGAGAGATAAAGAAAGAGAGAGAGTTATTGTCGGAGTCTTTGCAGATATTGCTACTTGTAATATTGTTCATTTGTCCCTTTATTGTCCTTTTCATCTATTAATTAGTCTTGTTGTTGTTGCTGTTATTCATGCATTTTTTGGCTTATCTAAAGAAATTTTTTGCCAATTTTGGGAAGAGTCTATAAAATAGTGTCACACACTTGGTATGACTTAATTTTATACAGTGAAAAAATAAATGATTTTTATTTTTGACTTTAAAAAAGTTTTAAACAAATTTCGAATATGAAAGAAAAGACAAGGTGAAATAATAATCGTATTCCATTGCGTCAGTAATCGATAAAAAATCTTCTGCAAATTCGTGGATAAGGTCCCAACCAAATCCTTCATGTCGACGCTTCCGAAATTGTTCTCATTTCTCATTCTCATCAAAAAAATCTCTTCTCAGTCTTAGATTTTGTCATGGTGGAAAACCATCGTCCTGTTCCGTCCAGCTTGTTTTCTCTTACCCGCCCCCAACTATTTGTTTCTATTTATATGAAATTAATAAATTTTTGAACGATTCCACTTCACACCTAGTCAAGTTTGATTTAGAGGCAAACCGGATTTCAGTATCGGATATTGTTCTGAAGATAATGTAATGGAAAATTTATTATTATTTCAGTCTTTATCTAATCTAAAAATCTATTAATTATTCTAACGTTCGCACAAATTTCACCGTTTTAAGAAGTTCACTGAAATCAATCCAATGCCTTTTTGGTTTCCTTTATTCTTTATTGATCGAAATTTAGTATTCTGTATTTTTATGTTCGTACAAAAATCCTGTTTTTTCTTCATATCCTTCCTTCTTTAAACACATCTCCCGTCTTGACAAGAATTCAGTAATAATATCATCGTAAAGTGAATTTATGACTTAAATGACTTAAGAGAAGAATATTCAACAGTTTGATAGGACCAGACTGTAAAGGATCGGATAGGTAGAAGTCCTTAAAAACAGCTGCGACAACATTTAACAGACGTCATAAAGTAATAACGAACGAATGAATGGACGAATGAATTAGTTTCGCTTGATTGAAATGATAAAATTAATACGAAGATGATAATGATGATAATATCATCTCCGATAATGATGAATAAATAATAAATACAAGTAATATTTTCTAAACAAAAATTGTGAAGAACGTTGCAGACCAAACGTTGCAAACAAAAACAATTCGGAATGGAATAAAATTTATTAAAATATTCACTGCATACTTCTCACTTTTCATTGTTATCCGCACACCCCTTTAATCTACCGTTATTTCCCCTCTTCCATTGTTTTCTTCGTCATACATATTTTTTATTTCATAAATTTTGCTCGGTTCGACTGAAAGATAGCTCTAAAATGATGATGATGGTTGTGCTTGGTGTTGTTGTTGTTGGTCTTTGCGGTTGTTGTTGCTGTTGCCAGTTTTTCTTGTCTTAATTGAGTTATAAAATATCAGTTATGGAATTTATTTATTCGATATTAAAATAAAGATATTTTGTGTAAAATATTAAATTTTGTTTTTCCGTCTTTTTCCTTCTGTTCGCCTTCCTCTCTGGGTTTTTTCATTCGTCACTCGATCCATCTGCTCGTCAGTCGTCATCAGTCAGGCGCACCACCTGCAATTGTTCGCATCAATGCTGCGGAATTTTTTTGCATTAAGCGTTTTGTAAAAAAAAATCGAATTTGAATTCTATTTATAAAATTTTCGTTTAAATGCAAGAATTGTTTTGAATGAAGGGAGAGAAAAATGACGGAAAAGAAGATGGAAAAATGGATAAAGAAGATGGAGTGAAAGAAAAAAGGAAGAAGAGTAGATCGCACTTTGCAATGGGTCGCCAAAGAAAAGGCGTCTGTGTAAGAGGCGTGGCGATTTCTACAACCATTTGTTTACTTTGCCTCTTAATGATGTCTGTCAGTAACAAAAACAACCAAAGCAACAACATCACGCACAGTAAATAATACCCAACAACGAATTGATCATTTCATTCATCAATCACACTCTTGAGTGACAAACACTTGAACGCGATGACAGACTCTGAACCGAGCAGACAATCGCAAAAGATTAGTTTCGGATATTTCGAATGGTGGGGTGGGTGGAAGGGGGCGCAAGACAGTAAAAAATATCCCCCCTTGAGAGGAAATGAACACTAAGAGGAGAGTTTAAGTGAAAAGCTGTAAAAACGACTGACGAGACCAATCAATAAGTTTCGCATTATTTACAATAAATTAGATTTAAACGTTTAATGAAATGTAATTTTAAACATTTAATAAAATAGTTAAGTGCAAAATAAATATTTAAAAATTTTTTAAATTATTTCATTACTTTAATAAAACTGTGATTTATTCGCGTGCAAAAATGTTAAATTATTTTTAAAACGATAGAAAAAAATTAACGAACGTTAAGTGAAACATTCTTTTCATTTTTGTCACAATCTTATACAAATTTTATTTTCTTTCGTCTCGTGGAATGTCTTAATTTTTTTGCAAAATAAAATTTATGAATTCATCTAAATTTAAAAAAAAATAATTTATATATTTTTTTATAACGGAATAGAAAAATTGTTAGGTGAAACATTTTTTGTATATTACATTAAATTTTTAAAGTTTTGCATTTAAAAAATTTAAACAGCTTTTAAAGTTTTGCATTTTTCTGCCTTCAATAATTTCCCTCGATTTTTTTATTAAACATTCTTTCTCTGAATAAATTATTATGCTTTGAGAAATACTTTTAGTCCTTTCGCAGAAACCGACGATAAATTGAAAAAGATTCCGTGAGGTTGTAATTTTTTTAAAAGTATTGACAATCGACAGCGCATGGAAACGTCATTGATTTATGGTTTGCAATAGTGATGATGATGATAATGAAGATGGGCATGTCTTACAAATACTCACACACGCATGCACCCATCCAAAGATAACAACACATACACACCGCACAATTACATCTCCATATAGACTTTACCCAATAGTAATATTGTTTATCGCTTCTAAAAGAATCGCTGACGGAAGTAGTTGCCGTCAGACGTTGCTTCGATTTGAATAATAAATTGGAATGATATAATGAATGGAATAAAGGCATAATAATGTTATAATGTCTTCTACCTTTCTACGTTACTTTTCTACGTTACTTGCTAGTTTCCTTTCTCTACCATCTTTCTCTTCTTTCTACTTCTCATTCATTACATTTTTACAATTTATAGTTTCAGAGTTACCGGCTTTAAAAGGTAAATTAAGTAGAATATATTGATTACTGCTGCATAATCGATTTGTGATTCGACAAGAATTTCTTTATAATTCAAATGTATTCATGAATCAAGTTAATAACACTCAACAGACTGGATTAATGCTAGATAATAATAAACTCATTTATTTGATGAGATAGGACCAATTGGTGACTAAAGTTTGATCCTGTTATTAGAATTTCTCTTATTGAAATGTATTTATGAATCGTGACTCATGTAGTGGCTCATCTTAATCGTGACTCATCTTCAGCATATGTGACACCTTCATTTTCAGGAAATGTCACTGAATAATAAAAAAAATAATTAAAATTATTAAATTATAAATTATATTATTATTATTAATATTTAAAATTGTAATTATAATTTTAAAAATATTTAAAATATATAAAATGATTAAAATCCTTAATAAATTAAGAAAAGTGTATCGAGACTGCAAATATAGTCAAACTCCAAATATAGTATTTCCAACCCGAGACAGGAAGTGTTGGAAAGACGACAGGGAGGATGTCGCAATTAACAATGATTGTGCTCTTTGTCCATTCACAAATTATTTTCCACTTTTATATAAATAATTTCAATAATTAAATGGGCGATTTGAAAAATATGTTTTTATGAGTTTTATAGAATTTTGAATATTAAATCCGTCTTTATCGACATACTATTTTCTTGCCAAGGCATTAATTTTCATTTAAAATATCAGAAATTTTTACGAATATTAAATTCATAACTCATATGAATACGAATGCATTTCCTATAGATTTGTGAATATTTTTGTATTTGTTCTTATGGCAATTCTAGCTTGATGCAATTACGAAGCAATTTTTTTCTCATTATCGCGATTTGCTAATTAGTTTTTATAGAACGCATTACTTGTAATGCGTAAGGCTATTAGTAACTGTTAATGCCACACCTACATTAAAAGCCATTTACTCGGTAAATCGAAAGGGCTCCAAAATTATTTTGTTATGAATTTCGTTTTATCGATTACTCTGTAATTTAATGGATGAGTATCCAAAATGGTCAATACTCTTTCATAGTCATTATGTGTCATAATTTTCACACACATTGGTCAGGTCTGGCATTCAGTGGTCTTTCCTTTTTCGCTGCCTTCATTTTCTAGTTTTCTCCTTTTAACAGCACACACACGCACCCATACACATACAAACGCATAATTCTTCCTAACGCCTTAACACCCGATTCAGTTCGTTGTGCTTCAGTTTCTCTGATGGTGGTCGGTTGGTCACATCTTGTCCGAGACAACTGAAGACTGTTAATGTCAAGGAAAAAAATTACTTAAAATCTACTCATGGTCGCTTCAAACGAACAGCATTTTTAATATATTTAAGGAAAAAGCTTCCACAACAGCTGGATAAGAACATCAACAACAACAGCAACAACGTTCTCTCCACTGCCGCTGACGTTGCGGCAGATTGCATAGAAAAAAGTTAAATAAATAATAAAAAATCAAAGTAGAAGTAGAAGAAAAATTAGCAGAAATAAGAAGAGGAAAATTCGGAAAAAGAAGAAGAAGACGAAGAAAAACTTAAAGCAATAAGAGGCTTATGGAAAAATTCTGAAACGATAACACTTGAGATTTCACAAGCAGAACACGATGAACTAGAACAAGAAGAGGTGGCATGTGTTGGTTTGTTGCTGTTCTTGTTGTTGTTATTGTTGTGGTTATAAAATATTCAATTTATCTGTATCCAATGCAGGGCACAGTTGGCTTCATACGCAGATGGAGACTCACTCGGAGATTCATCATTTCATTGATGATGGTCACGTTTGAGCAATGACCAGATTACCAACCAAACAATCTCACACCTCCACCGACTGACCATGACTTCAAGCAGCTGAAACTGCTACTCACTATGAATATACATTCAATGCCGAAATATTTTCGTGGATATATTAACCTTTATGTTCTTCTAACGTGTTGATTCTTCAAAACGCTTTGATAGAATGCCGATTATTTCAGAAAATTGTGAAGAGATCATGGTTCTGAAATCTAATAGATCTAATATTTTAGTTAGATATAAGTACATTTGAAACCCCTTGTGCCAGTTAAGGCAATGAATGTAATCAATCCTGAATGTGGGTTGCTGCAAAACGTTATTTCGTCAAACTTTAAGTTTTAGCAGAGGCAAATGTGACTCTTATTAAAAAGTATTCCTTAGTAAATAAATAAATAAATTATTAAAAAGTATTCCTTAGTAAATAAATAAATAAATTATTAAAAAGTATTCCTTAGTAAATAAATAAATAATTAACTGTAACACCAACTGTAATTTTTTTGGTGTTATCAATCTTATATTTACGGAAATGGTCATTGTGTGACTCGGGTTATCGTGCTTTCTATGGTAAACAATAAAGGTATTGGCACGGTAGAAAAATGTAATGAAACGGAATGAGGAGGAATTTTTGTTAAGGCTGAATATTTCACGTTATGTAACATAAAAAATGTCAAACGATTTTAATAATGCGAGTAATATACCAGCGAAATATGTAAAGAAAACGTTATAACACGATTTCAGTTCTTGCAGAAGAATTCAAAAAATTGTCACGGCTCGCACAAAAGGGTTAAAGCAAAAGTTGTAAGAAAAAGGACGGGCAGGAAAAAGGCGAAAGTGAAGTTAATGCTGCTAGTGGTAATGACGATAAAGAAAGATTGGGGAGAAGCTGGGAGCAAATAATATTTTCATATTTTCATATTTTATTTCAAAACTTTCTTTTCTTAAATTAATAAAAAAAGTTATAAAATAAACCATAAATAGTCTCTATGCTATTGCGATAATATTTCGTATTTTAAAATGGAAATGAATTGGATGCAATTCTATTGACGATCTAGTTAAAATCTGGTAAAAGTTCCCCACTGCGAGTCATCGGACAAGCAAAATAAACACTCCCGAAACATTTAAAGCAATTAAAGTTATATTGTTTTTAAATGCATTCGATGATAATAATGAATGAATGATGATGAAGATCACGGTTTTAATTATTTATAAAGTCTTTACCATTTCAGATTTATTTATTATTCGAACACGCCCAACACTAACTCCGGCCTCTTTATTATTTCCAAAACAGGCTTTTCTAGATCATTCCTATGGATGAACACTTATGGATCGAACGAATCAACTTGTGAGATCAATTCTAGCATACATTAGATATTTTATTCTCTTGTTGGCGCTTTTAATGAGCACCAGGAATGTGTCGCTGAATACGTTAACAATAAAAACCTGTTAAGATTGCGACTTATCTGGATGGATCATTTTCAGGAGGGAATGGACGGGATGATCGTACAATGCGTCGTACATGAAATATCCATAAAAAGCGATCAATTAAAATTTCAAATAGTGATCATTTCGTTAAATTAAATAAGAATATTTTAGGGAGAAGAGGAAGAGAATGTAACGGTAGAAGGAGTGGGAGGAGTGGGAGAAGCATATTCTTATCGTATCGAGGATATTCTTTGTTCTTGTATTTGTTGCTTATTGCCCATAAAAGTACCGTGTAAATTATTAATGCGTTCCAGACTCAGACCGTTGCGAGTCACTTCCGTTCCATTGCCGATGCCGTGACAAAGCGTGAGGCGTGGTGCGCGGCACGTTGATGGTAATGAAATGACAATTGCGCAAGTGATGGTTATTCGATAATAACGATTAATGCATGGGATGTCTAAAATTGTTGGTGTTGCTGTTGTTATTTTTTTGTTACTATGCGTACTCTTATCATTACTATGGCTGTGACGCTTAACTGTCAATGAAGCGATAGTTATGGACATGCAGACGGATTGATAGATGGATGACTGGATAGGTAGATGGGTGAATACATACATGGATGGATAGACGTAAGAATGGGGAAAATCATGAATTCCACATGAATGTGGAAGTGTTGGAATATGTCTGTGTGTGCGTGTGAGAGAGATAGTGTGTGTGCATGTGCTTAAGTTCATACGGTTGCGTGTTGTTCACACCTTTTAAACACTACGAGCTACGCATAACTACTCGTTGGATGGACTAGCGATTAAAAATCGATTATTCTATGTTGCGCGGCCGTTAATCGCTCGTAATCGTATACGCGCTGTTACGCGAGGTTAATCAAGAAGTCAATCAATCGTTCGAAAAGCGAGAAAATAGTGGTCAAGCTTCTCTGGATTCTATTCGTAGCGAATGAATGAATGAATGATTGATTTTATTCGCAAATTGACACACTGTCACGACAATCGTTGTCATCATTATCCGTATTGATAATAACTATCGCTAGCGACTTTTGCCATAATTGTTTGTGTTAGCTTCTGCTTCGCGTCTCATCGAAGAAAGTATCAAACATTTCTGATGGGTTACCAAGAGATACCAGGATCATCATTGTCGTGCATTATCATCACATTGCCAGGATACATGCGATTGCATATGGCGACGGTAGACACTTTATTTGGCTGTTTTCTGACAACTGATTGCAGTTATTTTTGTTGTTTTTGTTGCTATTATTGCTTCTTGATAATGATGAGGTAGTTGTTTTTGTTGTTGTTGGTGGTAATGCCGTTTTTGCCATTGTTGCAATTAAATTGCTAATTGGCGTTTTCTTTTTCATTCGCTAGCTCTTTTTCACGCTCATTGAAATTGTTACCACTGTTGTTGTTGTTGGTGTTGTTGTTGCTGTTGTTGTCGGTGTTGTTAATCGTTGTTGTTGCTTTTGTTTTTGTTACAAGTGAAACCATTTAACCGGTCGTCTATATGGCACGTTTGTCAAATAATTTTCAAAAACGATTTTTGAAAGATTTATTTTGGACAGCTGTTCGCGGCTGTCAAATGCTAAGACAGTTTGACGTTCAGCTTTTGCCATTCGCCCACCAACGCATGGTGAGGCCTATCCTTACTGCCATAGGTGGCTTTCACGGATGGCGTCGTCACTGGTAGAAAAATTTATTGCCGCTATTTTACCGATCATGCATTTGTTGTTGTTCTGCCAACGAACATTACGCTATTAATAATGAACATCTACGTCTACTAACTTTTCACCATTTAAGGTTTAGACTCCTTTTTCAGCTCTGCATAAATGGAAAACAACAAGAACACCTATATCAACCAGGCACAACAATAACAACAAAAACAACAAAAACACAACAACTGCGCCACACCGAGGCATTTTGCTGAATAAGGAATATTTTATTGGTATCAAAAATGCTGCGGCAAGGTGCTGTTGGCGACACATGCGTGGCACGCGTTATTCTTGAATAATAGTAGTATAAACAACAATAACAACCAATTAGAAAAACGTTATGCATTACAAAAAAAAAGAAAGAATTAAAATCTTAGACAGGTTCATCAATAAAGAATAAAACTTGGAGCTTAATTCGAAAAAGGAGTCAACCCGATGATCGATCAATCAGTTAATATTTTTCTTGAAAGAATAAGTCTGCCGTTTCTATGGATGAAGGAGATGGTGGAGGCGTAAACGTACACTGCTCTAATCAGTTGGTAAGAGGCAAAAAAGAAGACAAACAAGATGAAAACTAAAAGTAAGCTGATGAAACTGGTTTGTGTCTATATTAAGTATTATTTCCAGTATGTCTTGAAGGGCTAATTTCATAAAAGGAATTTAGAAAAGGGCTAATTTTAGAAAGTATAAAATTCGATTTTAATATTTCGATTGATTTTTTGGGATCTTCTGTCGAAAGGATTGCTTAATGGAAGGTTATGTGATCAGTCTGTAGTCTGAATAAAAGAATGACGAATTGGCTTTTTTGAAACTGGAACTTGAGTAACTGCAATAAGTGACGGCTATTTTACCGCAAGCAATATTGGTAATAATTTTAAAATGACATAAATTGTTGATGATTCTTGAAATTTGATTATTTTCTTCTGTTATTACGTTCACAGCGCCTCGGTAATTTTTGCACAATTTTTGTATTTATTTTTTTACAATTTTTTTAATTTTTACTTTGTTTTTTGTTAATACATTAATTTGAACATTAATGAAATTTAAATGAAAAATTACTAAATTTCGAAATTAATAAAGGTTTTTGAAATTAATAAATTCATAATAAAAATTTCTTTTTATTTAATAAATTTTTACAAATTTATTTTGAAAATAATTTTCAATTCTAAATTCGATTTTTCTTCTACTTTAACCGCTCTCTTCGCTTAATGGCGCTTGTTAGAAGAGCAAAGTATTATTAAAGAGAGTGGTTACATTTTCATAAAGCATATTATAGAGACCTTATGAAACAGTCTTATCCGATTTGACAAGTTCCAAAAACAAACTGTAAGAGAATGATTACTCTAAACAGTAACTAATTCATACTCACGCACTCCAAGTTTCTCATTTACTAAAAATTTCTCTCTCAATACATTTTTCCTTGTCTGCCTTCATTTTTGTGCCATGCTTTCAGTCATACTCATTTCGAAGAGAAATTGTTGTTTGGCACTAAATCTATCCGTTGCGTTTCGGTTCGTTCGTATCGCCAACCAATCGCAAGTAAGCTTCATTCGTTGCAAGGGGCCTCCCTTTTACATTTCATTGTTGGCATAGTAGTTGCTCTTCTTATTAGTGTTGTCGGGGCCGATGCATTGTTGTTGCAGTTGTTGTTATATTTCTCGTTGCTGCTGCAACTGTTATTTGTTAACTCCGCAAAAAAGGGCGGAGAAGTAGTTATAGCGATTGCGCCCATATTTTTGTTTCTGTTATCAGGTCTGCAGTAGCATAACAACAACAACAACAGTGTCGCCTACCACTTGTCAGCATTACGTTGATTTCGTTGTTATTGCTGTTGTTGTTGTTGTTGTTGTCGTTATTGGTATTGCCTTCGTTGCTGTCGTTCTTTTAGGAACCCGCTTCATTAATTTTCGCTACTGTTCGTTCTTCCGCACGCTATTTCTATTCGTTCATTTATTGACGGTTTCGTATTTTATTCACTTCATACTAAAGTTTTTAAATTGTCGCCGTCTTTTTGGGTTGTATTTTTTCTTAAAGCTTTCTCTGTTCACTACACTACGCCTTGTTAAATTGATTTTGTGTGTCGGGATACCCTTCGTTTGGGAGTCGATAGTACTGCTTGCTGTTTTATTTGTTTTTGCAAAATATTAATTAATTAAGGGCCAGTCTTTCGGAGTACCGTTAAAATTTTATAGCGATCGTATGATTATTGTCATTGTTTTATCTTTAAATTTTTAAGTTCGAGTTAAAGAATTAGAGTCCGTTATATTCTCACCTAATTAAATTACGCTCCGATCTAGAAATGGACAACTAGCGAAATGCTCGATTGGAGATTTCAGTTAGAGAAATGCAATGGAATTCTGGATAGAATTGATAGACTTGCCGAACTTGTACAATTAAGGATTTTAATTGAGAGTATTTTATAATTAATGAAAAATAAAAAAATGAAATCTAAAAAATTTTATTAAATTAATTTATAATGAAATATCTTAAAAGTTTAGAATTTTTTACATAAAACAGAGAAACAGAGAAATATCATTCATTTTATGTTGCAAAATTTCAAAAACCATAAACAACTCTTACCCGTTTTTCCTTTTTGTTTCGAATTTCCCGAATTTGGAATTTAATCGAATGTTCGACAATTTAATAGAATTCTCAAGGGAAATTGCTAACAATAAATTAATTTTAAATGGAATCATTGAACTAACTGTAAATTTAATTAATGTGTTTAACTGTTTTTGATTGAGAGGAAAATTAAGAAATTCATTTTTGAGAGTGTAGTAAACGGTTTTTCTAAGAATTTTCATACTATTTTAAATCTCAAAATTAAGCATTTTACAAACATTAAAAGATTTTTATAAGTAGAGTAAACGGAAAAAGAAATCGAAACAAAGAAATAAGATCTAGTTTATTACATTTTTATTAATTAAAAAGTTGCCACACGATAAAAGAGAATTATTCAGAAGAAGCAATTTATTGATTTTAATCGAATAAATATCGAGATTTTGTTGTTGATCACGATGATTAATCACTACAATGTATTGTTTGTTAGTCAACCATGACTTTCTCGATTGCCGATTTCATTTCAGCAAAGGCGTCGAGAAACTAAGCTTGTTCTTCATGCGATTGATATTTAATTAGATACAGATAACTTCACATACAGATAACGTCGTCTCTTTGAATAACTCTTCACATACGAATTGCTTCAATTACGAATAACTGCGCATAGGAATATTGGCATGAGGAGTATTCCGTCGATACAATCTCATACGAAATGAATCTAGGCGGTTTCAATCGATTCGAATCGATGGAATAACAAAACAGGATGGTCTGGTTCGGTTTGTGGTGCTATGGCGGTTTAATTGCTTCATTTATAGTTGAGCACAACAACAACAACAAGAACAAAATAAAAAAAAGGATAGACAGCAAGGGAAACAACTTTTACATCAAACTTCTGTAAGTGAAGCCGCTGAAGCTTAGGAAAGATGGCTGAGTGCGAACATTCAGATGGGGTATTGAAAGCACGGGCAGTGGGTAATGAAGAATGTAAGAGAATGCCATCAACAGTGCCATATTCACCTCTTATTCCCTCCGAAGCAAGCCATGCAATCGCAATAGGCTAAATGTTTAAAATTTTATTATCTTCCCTTAAAATCTCCCAAAAACGGTCATTTTAGAATGTTTCGACTTCGATAATTCCACAAATTCCGTAGTCAAATTAGTCAAGGTTTCTCATAACGGTAATTACCATCAAAAATCTTTTGCTAGACACGACACGCCTTCCTCAAATGCCATTATTCTTAAACTTTTTTCTTTGATTATTATGTTTTCTTTTTCTTTGAATTTTGCTGTTTTCATTTGTTGTTTTTGGTTATGTTTTTTCTCCATTTTCTCTCTGTTTTTGCATTAGGTACCGTTAGTAATGAACTTAGTATTTTTTACGACCGCTAAGAACTAACCATGCTCGTTACGTATTCGTTACTTTTTTGTTGGATGTAACGGGTCAGTTAATTGGAAAACATTGCGGGTCTTTACGCAAAGAAGGATTTCGATTAGAAGCCGTAAAAGGCACTGTTTGGTGTTTAAAAATGAATTTGTTTCGTTTTAATTATTCACTCAGTCATCAATCTACCGTGACGTCAGTCACTCAGTCATAAGTTAGTAATTATTTGGCATTAGCCAATATTATTATTATTTTCACAATTTGCGTTTATTTTATACTCATACATACATTTACAAAAACTTACAAAAGTCTTTTGCAAACAGCTTCTTGGAAATAATGAAAAATATTTATTCGTATATAGAGTTAAGCTTAAGATGCAATTGTATGAGATTTGTAAATCGAGAGATTTTAAAATAGAGTCTGTGTTTCTTCAAGGTTTTTGATAAATATTACATATCAATTATCGGAAGCAAAATTGAATTTGAATCAGCTTTACCAGTCGACCGAGAAACGTTGACACCGGGAAAATTTTTTAGACAGGTTTTACCATAAAAATTGAAAAAGACGATTTTGTTTGGATTTGAAAAAAATTGTTTAACAAAACTACTTTGCGATTCGAATAAATAAATAAATAGTTGAATTAAAATCGACCTAATCGAAGTTTATATCGATAATGGCGAGGAAATTGCATATAATGGTTATTCGGGCAAGATTAAGTTCTCTTTGTTTTAGATAAATTTTTTCTGGAAAACGGGATGACCAAGCCAGCTTCTGTTGTTTATCATTGAGGGTCAAATGATTATCCTTTACTTAATGTTTCTATCTTATTATAAAATTCTCTCATACATTTTTAATAAATATTCAAACCGCAAAAATCGATTTCGAGTGATCTTAAATCACTTGAACAGAGACCTGAAAATATATATGATTATGAAATGGTTATGAATATACCATAACCATATTTATGAAATAACCAGGTCTTTGTTTACCATAAGACTCTTTGCGTCATAATAAAATAAAAACTGCATTTGTGCTTCAATTGTGCTTCAATTTGTAACGAAGTGCTGAATATTTCGACATCAAATTTGAGAAAACAAGTTCTAACAGTATAGAGTGCGTTAGGGATGAAAAAAGGATCTCGTATTAGGAATTATTTCTTGCCCGATATATCTCCGCCATGAACGATTCTTATGACGTATCCAACATAATATTTTATTTAGAAAAATTAAAAGAAAAATAAATATAGCCCACTTTTAATATGGTAAGACGATTGGTAGTCCTAAAAATAAACCCCTTCGATATGATAAAGGTGGTTTGAGCAAAAAGTCAAATAAGAAAACAACCAACAAAAGCGCAAAAGTCAACAAACCAACAGAGATGTCGTTTCATTCTGACACTTTGTATGTTGTCAAGGAATAAATAATAAATTTTCAAAGTTCTCCTTAAGGTTTCACCATCTTTTCGATGATGTCTCCAAAATATTGTAAGGCTTTTTTATTTGATTTGATTTTTCTTTTTGAACAAGAACAAGATCAAGGACAAGACTTTTAAATTTTATTCGATTATCTTCCGTTTGCAATTTTAATCATGAAATTATCAGTGATCATTATTTAGGCTCATAAATACTTGATCATAAATGAAACATTCGTTTGCGACTTCTTCATACGCTTATATTTTGTCATCCATAAATAATTCAATCGTGTTTCAGCCATCCTTTCCGGAACAATTCAATCATTACTTATTTCTAGATTTTCATTTCATTACCATTCTTCACTATACTAGTGAGATGTTTGTGTCCTCGCTTAACTACATTCATTCTTTAAACATAATTTAATTATTATTTATTCATCGGTAAAATTTATCCCTTATTTCCATAATAATCACCATTTTGATCACTTCGAAGTCGTTAACGTAATAGTTATCCACATTTCTACTTTCACACAATCACTTAATCAAATCATTAAACAATCCGCATTCTATCATAATTCATAATTCATGTCGAATATTGCGAAGGATGGTCGGTGTTGAATTCCTTTATCAATGGTCATTAATTATCCATTATAAATTCTTTCTCTTCGTGAACTCACCACTCATTTATTGTTTCGTAATACTGTAATACCGTAATTAATCCATAATTTAATGACGATTTGCTAATTTGCATTCTTGCATTTTTTGCTTCATTGCACTTGATTCTTCAATCATTATATTATCAAAATTTATTTGTCTTTTATTTATAAATAATTTATTTATTTATATAATCAATCATTGACTTCTCACAATTTGAATGAAGTGTCCATCTTTTGAACGAAAGAATTTAATTATTATCATTCCATTCAATCTTTATTCATTTAACGTTCAATTTTTATTAAATAATAATTTAAGTTTATTGTTTTTAAAAAGATTCACCAATCATCGCACAATTACAATTGGATTATATGTTATCCTTAATTTAATTTCCGATGCTTTGAATCCCAATCAGAGATCCTTACTCAATAATTGTTTAATACAATCTATCATTTATACGATTCGAACATCGTTCTGTCATAAATATTGTTTCAATAATTATATTTTAATCACCGTTTAAGCTCACCATTGATCAACATTGATCACCATTAATCAACAATCATTGATCAATCACTATTTATTTCAATCATAATTTATTATTCGCTAATATTTCAATCATTGACCAATAATCTTGTAATCATCACTAAATACCGATTAAGTCATTAGTTATTTACCAATTCCATTTCAATTAATCATTATGATCTTTACACAATGATCATTTCGTATTATTTTTCACTCATTCATTCTTCGTTTATCATTCACAGATCAATTACTTTATTTCAATCATTATATGATCGTCATGAACATTTGCTTCATCGGATTAATTAAATAATTGTTCATACTTCATTAAGTCATTTATGATTATCATTTATCATGTCATCAAACCATTCGATAATAATAATTCCATAATGGTTTAATTTTTTCTAATTACTCAATAATCTTAATAATGAATCTCAAGAATTTTAATAATAAATCTTAATCTTTAAATTAGGATGACTTATTTAATTTAGCTGACTTTCTGAGCATAAGAGTTTGAGTTTAATCGATTGAAAATTAAAAAATTGTAAAAGAAAGAATAAAAACGTTAATTACTCAACGATTGCAACAATAATCACAATAGTGTTGTGTTACAACAGTGTGCGTTTACGATCATTTCGTTACAAAATTTCAAATCATATTTAAAGTGATCACTCGTGTATTCATGCGTCGACAAGTTTTAAAAAGCCATAAAAGCAATGATACAAATAAAAAGAAGAAGCAAAAACGAAAATATAAATTTATCAAAAAATATTAATTTTTTAGTGCAGAAAACACGTTAATAAAAAAAACAATTTTTTGCTCTGACGCGTTTACGCGTTAGGACGCAGCCGCGTACAATTAAGATAATCTCGTAGTTCTTTATGTTGATCTTTTTAAGCCCCATTACAACAACAAAAAACCTGTAAAAAATTGGTGATGTTATCTTTGTTGTTGTTGTTGGTATTGTGAAGGAAAATCGAATAATGCTAAACATTCTCTGATTGCACGAACAACAAAAAGAAAGGCACCGAGAATTAAAACCACAAAATTAGCTACAACGAAAAGTCAAGAAAAAACTAAAACTAATACATAATGAAAATAATAATAAAAAAAACAACAACAGCCATCGAAAGTCATCGACAGCCGCAGCTACAACTATATCTTCACCGCTCTACAAGACGATTCATCGGTCATTCGTGTACCAAATCAAAGAAGAAGAAAAAACAACAGCAACAACATTTTGTCAATTCGATCAAGATGGACGATTTCATTATTTCGCATCTACGATGTTGTTAAATTCGTTCATGTTGTTAGTAATGTTGTTGTTTTCGTCCGTCACTTCTGTTCATCTTGGGTCGTTGATGAGTCCTGTTCGCGTTCGTGTCTTCTGATTGTTATACATTAAATCCTTTACCTTTTTTGTCATTGACATTTATTTTAATTTAATTTTATTTCATTTTAATTTCGATACTTGTGACATGAAACGAAACGAAATAAAGCAATAGCACCAATAACGATAAGACCACTTGTCCCAGAGGATACAAAACAAACAAAAAGAAATACAGATCTTAAAAGAAAAGGAGAGACGAGACACGGACTTGTTTTAATGAAAAACACAAAAATATACTAAAAATTGCATAAACACATATAGACGCATGATCGATCCAATGGACCAAAATGCATCACATGGCATGACAGTTTTCAGTATCGGCCTGCGGCATTTTCGCAGCAAGTAATCACAATCAGAAAAAGAGAAAAAAATTAAATTAAAAAACACAGACGAGAACACAGACGCACACATACACAAACACACACTGGTGCACACATACACGTACATACATAAATATCTCGTGGCCACCCTTTTGTGCGGAAATGTGCGGAAATCGTCATCATTCAAGCAAAAGTTTTAAGAAATATCAAAAAAGAAAAAGCCAACAGAAAGTCTTCACCATAACCATCAACAGCAGCAACATCAACAACAACAACCACAAGAACAATAACACTAACCAACTAGCACAAAACATTATATCGCAATTTTGAAAGAGAAAATAAGATAAGGGGAAGAGAGTACTATTGAGGAGAAGACTAAAAAATGCTCCAATAAAAATTCTGGGTCTCCTCTTTTTTATTTAAGTCCCATCCAATTGCATTAATTTTTCTTAATTCTTCTTCGTTGTTGTCGTTTCCGTTCTCTTCTTCTTGTAGCTTTCATTCTCGTCTTGCTACTAGTTTTCGTTTGCGTTACGCCTCCCTCTCAGTTTGTGCTCTCTTTGGAGCTTTACGCTCTGCGCCAACTCAAATCGGTTGGGGACTTCCACAAACAGTTTTTGTAACTAGTTGTTATTGCTATTGTTATTATATATGTTGTTGTAGTTGCTGTTGTTGGATTTAATGCTGTTTTACTGATGTTCTATGAATTTTAGTTAGTTGTTATTTTGCACGTGAAACACGTATTTTTTCTACGACCCAAACAATTCGCTCGCTCTCTCTCTGGCACACTCACCCGTTTTTGGGGTAGCCGAATTTTAGTTAGATTGCACTCTTTTTTAAGAAAATTGTGTTTAGAGATATCAAATGAGAAAAATTAATTAAGTTTGCTTGTTGTCACAACATTCGAAGTTATTTTTAAGAGGGAAGAAGGGAATGGGTTTGATGAATTTCGCCATCATATCATATCATATCAGTCATATTTGATTTGAATTAATTTAAATTGATACCGTATAAGGGCTTAATAATTGTTTATTGTTTGTGCTCATTTGCCATAATCATAAGCTTAATTTTATCAGCGACTCCCAAACTTTTCTCGAGACAAGTTCAATTCTTTATTCAAATCGGTTTTGAGTTTAGCAATTTATCTATTTCTAGATGAAATTATTTTTCTGTTGGCGATTCCGTGAGAGAGAGTGAGCATGTCGAGAAGAATACAGAGTGGTTTTATCACAAAGTCAAAATTTCAAGCATATAAGTAATGATATTAGTTATAAAACTAAATTGTTCATATATTAAAAAAAGTAGAATTTTCTTTTCGATCGCGACTTTTAGAGGAAATAAAAAAAAGTAAAACCGAATCAATACCTTGAAGTCATAAGTCATAAAATTATCCACGCCTCATGAAGGCATTATGTTTATATTGTGAGTTTTCACAGCAGGCGTAAACACACTAAGCATCAAGCCGACAAATAATAGCTTGGACCAAGTAAACGATGGCTGTTTTTCTCGTCAGCTGTTTTAAAATCTGACGCGATGTGGAGCTTTTGCTCTCTTCAATTTGAGAGTTGTTTCAATACTTCCTCTCTGGCTTGTTGGAAGACATTATTAAACTGCTCCATCGGCAAGAGCTCGCGATGAACATAATAATAAAAGCTTAAACCCATGAAAAACTCTTTAGCCGTTTGTTGGTGTTGTTGCATTTGATGCTTGTTTGGAGGCTTCGTTGATGCGAAATGAAGCGAGCGAACGAACAAACGAGCGAGTGAGCGAACAAGCGAACGAATGAGAATTCCGACATTATTGAAACATGGTAAAGGCAACGACGTAAAGGGCACACAATCCGAAGACGGCTTGAACTGAAGCACCCGCAGCAGCAGCAGTAGTTCCAGCAGCAACAACACTAAGATTTAGTGAGTCGAACCACCAGCATTTGCAGGCAGGCAATTTCATGTTTTTTTCCACTTCGTGGCCAGCATTCGAGTGCGGAATTCTTTCGAGTCGGGAACAACTTTTTGCGGTGTCGCGAAGCGCGATTTTCAAGTGATTCTTCCCGAAAAAATAAACCGAAGTAAAACAAAGAACCCAAAAGCAAAACAAAGCAAAAGGCACGGCAATCCGAGAAGAGGCTTCACTTCGGAAGCCTGCAACACACTAACTGTGGACGAATTTCCTCGCGGCGGTGGTCGTCTCGCCATTGCTGCTGCGAGTATTATTATTGCGCACTTTTGGCCCGGTTGTTGTCACTTTAAGCCCGGTTTATGACGTGTGCCGTTTTTTCTTCATTGGCGTTTCCATTTTCGTTACTTTTTGCTCACATGCGTTTTATGACAGCGGCGGACACGTTATCGGCGTTGCATTTGTGCGCGATACCGTTCTTTGGTTAAACGATCTGAACGGTCAGAATGGCCAGAACGTAATTGTAATGAACGCATCGAAATAAAGTGAAATTGAAGGCGTCGGTATGCCGTAAAAAAACAACAGCAACAACTACCATTGCCACCACCAACATCATCGTCTTGTTATTGCATTCGCCGCCATTACAAACGCCAACGAAGTGAATCCGTAATGAATCATTTACTAAAAAAAATTTAATTTGACCGAAGCAAAAGAAAAGCAAAAAAAAGGCAACCAACCAAACAAACACGGTTTTTCTGTAAAACATTTGCAATTGGTTGATTTTAATTGCTGACGTCATTCAATGGTTTTCGATGGTTTGTGTTTGCACTTTTTTCTTTTCGCACCGCCATCGCTTAATGAGGTGAATGAATGAATGCATTCTTTCGAAGAGAAATGCATATTGGTTGTTACTCTTCTTCTTATTCTTCTTCATAAACAGTCAGTGGATAAAGTTTTTGTGCTAGTGGTGTTTACGTGCTTTCGTGTCTTTTATTTGTGAAAATTATAGAAGTGCAAAACGAAGTGCAACGAAAGTAAATAAAAAAAAAAGAATTACCGAAAAAAAGCCATCTCAAACCTAAGAAGTTCCTTTTCATGTTTTGCCTCTCGTCTCAAGTCCGCTCAATCGCCGTGTAAAGCAATCATGCATAATAACAACAATCAACATCGGTGGTCACCCACTTGTACCGCCACTTCCTAACTTTCCCCCGCCTCCCGGTCGGACTCTCTTTATCTTCCCCCCTTAACGTTTCCCTGATGATTATGCATGGCACATGGTACAAAGGACCACAATTGGCGCATCACACACATACCGACTATCATCAATACCGTTCGTATCCTTCGTTTGTTGTTGCACCGTATCATCATGAATCACCGTCGGCGGCTATAACGGCAACAGCATTAGCAGCAGCACCACCACCACCACCAACAACAACAACAACACCGACAGCAACTCCAGTTGCGACTCCCGTAACACCGATAAATCCTATTAACCCTTTAACGGCAACACCTACAGCAGCTTCACTCTTTGTTGAAGGATCGTTTTCTGCGGCCGCCGCTGCAGCCGCTGCTGCCACCTCGATTAACAATTTACCACCGCAACTGTGTGTCGTTAGTCCAACAATTAAAATCGAGCAAGGATATACGGAGCCGCAATTGCCCTCGGTGGATGAATACGCTGCCGCATTAAATTTGGATTGCGGCACTATCGAAAATTCATCGTACAGAGTAAGTAAATGATGCAAGAGTATTTTGGAAGAGTAATTGTTTACAGTGAAATAAATAGATCGTTCCCAACACTTGCGGAAGTTTGATTACTTTATCTTATTTTGAGCTTTCTTGCGACTTTTTCGTCAATAACAAAAATTAGCCCACTGCAATTTCTTTGCAAATTTTTGTTTAAACAAAAGCTCTGGATTGCTTAGGAATAATATTCGATAATACACCAGACAAATATCTGACATAAATTGTAAACATTAATCAATTAGAAACATAATCAATTACTTCGTTGATTTTGATAATATATTATCAATATTTCCCCCCCCCCCACCTCCGTAAATTACTTCGGAATAGTTACTGAAGATAACATTGCAAGGAATAGTATTTCTACAGAATAATTTAGTAAGGTTTACTCAATCAGGCTTTTTGTATGGAATATATTTTGTATGAAATATTGAGGCAATTAAAGAAGATCATGATATTCTTTTTTAATCGAGGAGAAAATCCTTTGTGTAAGAAGCCGGGGGTTTGGAGGGGCAGGATTCGTTATGGCATTACAGAGAGCGGGTGGTAGTAAAATCAGAACTTGCGCTTTCATGGTGAGATAAATATATTAATACTTTTCGTATAAATGTTATCTTGATTAAAAATCACACTTCTTATTGAAAAATCCTTCATTTCATCTAAACACTAAATACTATGGATGTAACTTTCCACCCGAAATCAATACTTAGAACAAAATTGTATTGAGAGTAAAAATTTCCATTTGTAAGTTCGCAAGGAAAGCATAAGAAGCGGTTTTTACCTCAACATTAAAAAACTGATACTATATCATATCTTGAAATTGATAAACACAAAATTTCCAAAGTGGAACATTTGAAAAATAATATTTTGGAAAAAAACTAATTGATGATATTTATTTTTAAAAGATTGTTAAGCGTTTAACAATTTGACAAATTAGAAAATTATAATAAAGTTTTTAAAAATAATTAATAGCTTTAATTGCAAATATGACAATATGATAATTATAATGGGTCAATAATTTCAAAAAAAAAAACACAAGCAAGTTTTTAGTTAATTTTAAATTAAATCTGAATGAATAAATACGAATCAAAAGAATTATCGAGTTGCTACCAATTAATTCGATATTAAAGTTTTTTGTTCCAAAACCCATTATTTTAATTAATTACTTTTTGTAATAATTTTGTTATTAATTCCCAATTAGTGTTAGCGATCCACTAATTATGTCTTTTTTATTATAATTATATATTTTATCGAGTTTAAAGCAATCAGCAAACTAATTTGTAATTTGTAAATTAGAATGTCGTTAGAACGTTTTCCTGAATTTACGTTTTTTTAAAAACGATTTCTAAATACAATTGCTTAAATAATTAGTTGGGGTAATTGTTCTATTCTATTTATCATCACACGTGGACACTTGGGGCAGCACAAAATGCATTCGAAAAAGTGCCTTCTCGCCACAACAATTTACGGCAAAAATCAGATAAATGCTCTTAAATAAATACACTTACTAGTTAAAATACAAAAAGTCAATTTTTTTGAAAATATTTCTAGTAAAATTGCATAAAGTCCCACAGGGAATAGGTCCATCATTATAAGCGGTTGCAATCAGATGATATAAGGTGCACTACGGGATAGTAAAATAATTTTCAATATAAAATTTCAAACGTTTAATGGTGGCTGTTTTTTAGTTTTTCAAATAAAATTCAAATAAAATAAATAAAATAAATAAAATATTATAAATACTATAAATAAAATGATAACTATTTATAAATAAAATGATAACAGATTGGAATTGTTTTTACGACATTCATACATTCATCTATTTTTCTATAAAATTTTTTCTCGAAATCAGAATAACTCCAGAAAGGATCGAGAAAAGTTGAGAAGCACAAAGAATTACTTTGGGCTATCCCAAAAATATTTAACTCATACGAAGGAATTTAATTAGATTAGAGTATTTGTCATAAAACGTGTTGATAAAGCTTGTGATTATTTTTTAAAGCTTATTTTGTTAACGCAATTTCTTCTATTTTTTTATTAAAGTGATTTTTTTAATGTTATATCCAAACATAAAAATTGTCAATATTCTCCAATTTTATAAATACTTTTATTATATTTTATTCAAAATTTCGTTAGAAAATTTTTTTCAGAATTAATATTCTTTTCGATATAATATTTACTCATAGAATTTTTAAAATTTACGAAATGTGCGATTTTATTAACATCTAAATAGAATTTGCTCTTCATTTTCTTGCTTAGTTTTCTTTACAGGATTCTCTAATTATATGAAAATATTCCAGAAGGTAGAGACCTATCCTCGAGATTGAAGAGACGTGAAGAAATTATGAAATGCTGGGGAAAAGGTCGTAGGGTTTATCTTAATTAATTAGTTAAAAATGGACTGCATATAGTTTTTTATTTAAATTTTTCTCGTCGATGAGACTTGACCATTCAACGGGTTTTGGGTCTTTCTAAGAAATCCAATTAAAATTCTTTGATGGACTTTTCAGCCATTTCAGAGCTTGTCTACAAAATTATTTTTAAAAGATTATGTCCTTTAGTCTTAAACTAAAATTATTTATTTATACATTATAATACTAAAATTTTAAACATAAATATTATGTCTCATAATCATAATTTTTATTTACGAAATTTTGCAAATTTTAAAAATTCAAAATTTTATGATTCAAGATTTTATGATTTATTGATTTATGATTTATGATTTTATGATTCACCTTACCTCTAGATTTTTATTTCTTCTTTATTTTTATCGCTTCTCTTATAATTTTTCACAAATTGGATTTGCCTCGCCTTGTTTTGTATTATTGGTCATATATAATTTTTTTTATTCGATAAATTTGAATAATAATTTTGATTAAAAATCTCCATAGTATAAAAGGAATTTAGAATGGGGTGCAAATGATCAGGATTATTCCTGACTATTATATTGATTGGTGACTTGGGAACGATTTTCGAATAAAATATTTAAAAGAGCAGAAATAGCTGTTAAAACTAGCGACACCAATTATACTCTGTAAGGGATAGCCAAGAAATCTAAAATATCAGTTTTCATGCATTTGTTGTGCCAATGAAGTCATTATGACTAATAGTTTTTGAGAAAATCAACGTTAAAATTTTTGGAAAATGTGCAGAAATGGTTTAGCGGCAATCGATCGTACAAATTTAAAGCAACACAATTGTTTTACGAATATGGAGTTCATCTTATCGCGAATTAATAGATATCAATGTGCCATACATTCCTTCTTACGCTATCTCTCTCGGCATTCTAGGTTTTAAACGCCTGTGATAAATGTCGTCGTGTCCTTGAGTTAGCACATATTTCTTCTTCTCTTTTTCCTATTCTCCAATTGTTTATATTCCGGATTATTATTGAATTTCAATCGAACGTAAGTGAAAAGGGATCAATACGAACGAATAACGAAAAGTTGTGCGATTTTTGAAATCTGAACAAAATTCTCTTTTGTAAATTTTACTGTTGATTTTTCAAATGACAAATAATAAAGATTGGCTTCTGCTACTCGAATCATTTGTAATTCCAGATTAAATTGTAGCTTCATTTGACTTTGGGGCACCAAAACAAATTTAAATTAAATTCGATAAAAGACCTGATTGTTATCTTTTATTTATGTACTCGTATTTCACCTTACTATTTTTTATAGTTTTTGTGATTCAGGACGTCATCGAGCCTTTTTGTTTTGTTCCCATTTCTTGGTTATAAATCCTTTCTTAAGCCGAAAGTGGGGAGAATATTTCCCCTAATATGCCTCTTCCTCTGTCAAGAGATGTCTGTTACAAAAAATGCGTTGAAGGATTGAAAAATAGGCATGACATAAAGAGCTTTTTTATGCTTGATTCAATCCCGACATTCGGCAAGGAGAACCAGATTTGTGATCAGTATTGTAACCATCTTTTCGTATCTTTATATTTTTGTGACTTGTATGAATATTTCGACAATATCTAGCTAAACATTGTTACATATTTTGTACGTAAGTTTTAAGGAGGATTTTTTTAATAAAAAGTCAGTGCAAAATTTTAATTATTAAATAGTCATTATAGTGTTTACGGTGGCTGGAAAAAAACTTGTAGATACTTATGAATACATTGCATGCAGAAATTAAATTTTCGCTTAAATGATTATAAAATAACCAATTTTAGCTGAATCACCAATAACTTGTATGGAATATGATATACCAAGAAAAAGTTGAAACCCTTTAATTTATAAAAATTATAATAACAATTTTCCTTCACTGAGATATTTTCTTAAAGTGGACAACTTTATAAAAATTACGCTAATGTATGGAAGAAGTGAATAACTTAAGCATAAACCGTAGAAGACGTTCGTATTTACTTTGTTTTATTAGGCTTCGTGGACGGAAAGACGCAGATCCAAAAAATTCCTAGGAAATAGTAGATCAAGTCGTAAACTTAAAAGACAACGATATTAATTTATTTTTAATGAAAATTTAATTATTAATATAAATTTGAGAAGCAACAATCGAATTTATTAATGCTTTACATTTTACATTTTTAACAAACGAGCCACAATCTCCTTTTATTATTTAATATATCGGAAGTAATTATAAAAATTAATAAAATCTGTTTTCAAGACATTCAATCTCAAAATATGTGATATCGAATTTTCGAAAATCGTTTAACAATCTTAACACCGTTGTTGAGTTTGAACGTTTTCGTGCACGAACTTCAAAATTTGTGAAGTGTTTAATAATTTTCCTGCTTTCCAAATTTTTCCTTCTCTTCCTAATGAAAATTTCTTAGATTTGATTTTATTGAATTTTTATTTATTTACTCCCGTTTGTATAAATTACTTTTATGTATAAAATTTCGTATAAAAATACTTTCAACTCAAATAAAAATGTTTGTGGTTTCTGAAGATTTTAACGTGGCGACGTGAAAATTCATCCAAAATTTCTAAAATCTCTGCGACAGTTATTTTTAGTAGATTTAATGAAAATTTTTAAGAAGAAAATTTTAAGGATCTCGCAAATTGTGTCTCCCATTTTAATTTTTTTTAAAATATGTTTCAAATTCCTTTACACTTCCGTTAGAGTATTTTTTTGTATGAATGAAAAATTTATTTTTCATCAATCATTTAGTTAATTTTTTTTTGAGAAAAAAAACTGTCTAGAATTATTTCTCATCATGTTCATTACCAAACAAACAGACAAACGCACAAACATTCAATCAGGCAAACAAACGAACGAATCAATTGCTTCAAACTAACAGACATACAAAAACATTGTTGCAATAACGAAAGTCAAAGAATTTAAGATTAAAAACAAAAACAATACAAATAAAAACGAAACAGCTTAAAAAGAAACCAAATAAAACAACGAATCAAAAACGAAATTATAAAAAAGCGGCACTCGAGGGCGTGCTTCAAGTCAATTCAGATTATGTCGTAAAAATAGAAAGAAAGGAATAATAATCAAAAACAAAAAAATTCTCAAAAAACCAAGAAGTGAAGAAAAACAGAGTCTGCAAAAATAACAGAAAAAATTAATCAATTGATAATCAAGGAGACTGAAGATTAAAAAACACGCCCATAGAAAGAGCAAATCTGTATGATTTTTCGCTCTTTCGAAAAGCTAAGAGATGACACCGTAATAGAAGAGAAAATATATGTTTTCAGAGAGTGAGTGAGGAATAACTATAGAATGAAGAGAGCGTTGTTTAACTAAGAGTAACTAATAAGTGGGATTAAACGAGAAATTGACAATAAATTTTAGCAAGGACAATAAAAGCTTTGTTGTCGCAGGATATTTCTACAAGCGAAATGGATTGAGTCTACGCTGTCTGTGGTTGAATAAAAATCCTTCGAACGAAAGCTCCGAGATGTCTTTCGTTGAATACACTTCAAATTATTTATTTGCAAATAACATAAAGAAAATGATCATAAAATAAATAATAAATCCAGACAGGACGCTAACTTCGGCCTGGTCGAAGCTCATATACCCTTCATGCATATTATAAATTTATTGAAGGAATTCAATAAGCAGTGGGCGGTACCCAGCTATTGTTCAGAGTTAATATTTTCTAAAGACTATACGTTTTTAAATAGAATGTAAAATTAAAATAGATTTTACAAACTGACAGAATAAGCTGACTGGCAGAACTAATATACTCGCTACAAATGATAAACCTTCTAAAATATCAAACAGATTCCGGTGGCCGGAAATGATAAAGCTACATTCACATATTGCAATAAGGTCATATATTCGTTCGTATTCATTTTCGAGAGTATATTTTTGTTTGATTTGTCGGGATTGAGGATAAAATTCCTTTTAGAAGCTGAAGAAATACAGCCAAAGTATAAAATAATCTGAAATTATCCCAAAAAGGGCCGTAGCACTAGAACATATTTTATGCCGAATATCATAATGGCATCTAAATTTGTTCGCTTGTAGTCGTGACGTTGAAAGCCGGATAAGAAGACATAGAGATAAACGGGTCGACAGCCTAATCCTTTCGATTTTAGGGTATAAAAATTAAAAGAAGAAAAATAACAATTTTTTTAAGAAAAATATAAGGAAAAAGATAAAGGTAAAAATGAATAAAAATTATTAATTAATGAAAAGCCAATAAAAATATATTTGACTTTTTAGAAAGAAATTAGTTTTTATACCCTACACGCGAAGGTGTAGGACATATTCACTTACTTCTTCCATGAGTATTGCATTAAAAGTGACAGATATTTGAAAAGTTATATATTCCTGGTCACAATCACTTCCTGAGCCGGTTTAGCCATTTCCATCCGTCTGTCTGTGTGTCTGTGGAAGTTACTATTACAACCAGATCGAAAGAGCTATCGACATGAAATTCGACACGAATATTTTTTGCTCTTACAGGGTGTTTGGGGCTGGTAAGTGGGTCATATAGTCCCGCGCCACTTTTGTATGAAATAAAATGGTGAAACCGCTTTTTTGGTCTGTATTGAGATTTGAAGCTGAAGTTTTACAGCCGAGATGATCGTGTTGAAGATAATAAATGCGCAGAAGTGGACATAATATGCCCGCTACTATGCCATAGCACTTTTGGGAAAAGTTATTTCGAAGATGGGTTCGCAGATATGAATTAGCCAAATGAAGGAAAATGTAATATTAAAAGGGGTCCACTGGTTATTGGCTTTAAACCATAAATTTATAATGCGGTTTTAAGATGCAGGAGTTTGTTGTTAAATAATGTTATTTGTTGTTAAATAATCTTGAGGGACGTATTCCATAATGAGCCAAAGGGAGCTGATATGCCGTGTGGAAAGGACAGGCTGAGACTTTATCCTTTCTTATCCTTTAGATATACTTGATACAAATATATTCTGCTATATTTTCAATTACACTCCTGCCACCATTTCTTTTTTATAAATTTTTTTTATTAAGAATGTCTTTGCAAATGTTTTTTTTTGCCTTTGACCCTTTATTGTTGTTGCTGTTCTTAGTAGTTTTCTTTCGCTTTGATTTGTTAACATCGACGTTGGCGTTGACAGCAGCAGAAGCAACAACGGTGCTCTTACTGAAGTTGAGAAAAAATTAGAAAAATTTTTCGTGCCTAAAAAATTTGTAATAAAAAATGTATACGTGTAGCAAATGCATAAGAACAAATAATGTACAGTAAAAAAGCATATAAACCAAAACTAACAGCAAGAATGAGTAGTGGTAGAAGAGGAAGAGAGAAGAAGAGAAGTGAAGAGGAGAGGAAAAGATGGAGGATGATGGGATTATTAAAAATATAAGGTAAAGTAAAAGAAAAACAAATGAAAAGTTTGGAATCAAAACAGAAAATAAACGTAAAATACTTGAAACAGAAAAAATCATATGGTTTAAAAACTTTTTTCTTCTAGCGTCTCGTTTCTTCTATTCCCTTTTTCTTGCTCCTTTTCAAAACATTTCCTCCTTTTTGTTGTTGTTGTTATCGTTCTTTGTAATTCTGTCACCGCCAAAAGCCTTTGAGTAACAAAAAAAAAATTAAAAAAATATTTACTAGTAGTATTTTTTCATTCTCCATTCTGCGGCAGCACCAATTTCGAGGCCAACGTCGCGGTATTCATCATCGTCTAGGTCGCTGTCGCTGCAATGTGGCTGCGCTTGTCGGCAGCGTTATCAGGCCGCGTTATCGGTGGCATCTTCGACAAAGCGCATTTTTTATTGGAACGAAAATATTAAAAGAAATCTCTGCAAAAAATATAATCGAGACCACGAAGAAGAATCGCTGTATCAAGGAAAATCTAACACACGTAGTAATAGTAGGAGTAGTGGCAACAAAAGATGATGAAGAAGAAGAAGAGGAAATAGTAGAAAAGAGACGGACAGAAATTAATTTGATGATGCGTTGAAAATTTATAGAAAATCGAAAAAAGCTAAAGGATAAATAAATAGAATAAGTAAAAAGGGAAAAGATAAAAATAATAATAATATCAATAAAACGACGAGGGCAAAGGATATAAAGAAATATAAAATTTTTGTTAAATAATCAAATGAATTTAAAATTAGTAAAAAATAAATTTATTAAAGTTTTTGAAAGAGCGATCGAAGGAGAAGAAATTCGAAATTACGAAAAACCGTATTAATTCCACACATAATAAAACTTCCGTTCATGTCAGGATAGGGTGAAGGAAGAAGGGAAAGGAGTAAAGTGATTAACAGAGTCTCATCCCTAAACAAATATATTTTTATAAATATAAATTCATATTTTATTAAAACCTTCTATTGTTTAATTTCATTCATTTTTTCAACCTAAAGAGATCCTAATCCATGTAACCGCTTCCCCTCCTTCCATCCTTTAAATGAATTTCGACAACTCAATTGGAGATGGTCGATTAATAGTAGTGGCGGTAGTAGTAGTAGTAGTAGTAGTAGTAGTAGTAGTAGTAATATTTGTGAAGGGTAGTAGAGTAGTTTTTAAATTTCTAACTTTTATAAAAAAATTTGGCTAATAATAATAAAAATTTTCAGCGACTAAAAAAACTCGCAAGAAAAGGAATGTCATAGAGAAGAATAAAAAAAGGAACAGGAAATTAAAAGAAATTGAATTGAAGGATAGATAAATGCAAAAAAAAAGAAAACAGAGATCGTAAAGGACGAAAGGATTTTTAGTCGTTTTTATTTTATTTTTGCATTTGTATTTTATTTTTCATTCTTTCCTATTTGTGTGTGTTTATGTGTGTGTGCTTGTCTATATAATTGTTTGTAATTGCGATTGTGTGTGCATGTGTGAGAAGAGAATTTTTTCAATATTCCTCCTCACATGAAAAAATAGCTACACCGTTATTTATCTACTGTAGCGAACGTCAGTGAACATCGGCGAATGACTTCTACCCCGCGCGACATCGTCATTTTCTTTACCACAGGAAATCGTATGTTATGACCCCAAGTTTCATTTTTCTTTCCTCGATTTAGAAATTTTCTTTTGTTGTTTTTTTTATTTTAGTTTTGCAATTTTTTTCTTTAATTTTCATTTGAGCAATCCGTTTCTTTTTATTTCTTTTTTCTACACGCTTTCTTAATTCTTTTATACCTTTTCTTCTCCTTTATATTTTTTAAAAAAATGTATGGCATTGGAGCAATTTAATGGTTTCGTTGTTATTGTTTTAGTAGCAGTTTGCTGCGCGTTAGCGTCTCTGCCAACCTTTAACATTTTCTCTGCTACTTTCGCCGTTTAAGCAATGTTTCTACTTCTGTCTCGGCTTCCGTCTCTGTCACTGTTTGCTGCTACTGCTGCAGTTACTGCGGCCGCTGCAATCGCTGGCTTATTATCGCCGCTACTAAAGAGTTAATAGACGTTGCTCGTAACATTACCAGCAGCCTGCATTCGTTGCAATGCATTCGAAGCATTACGTTATCCTTCGCTCTGTCATTTTGCTTCGTGGCTTTTCAACGGTAAATTCTTGTTTAATTCGTTGACCTCGGTATAAAAAGTACATAAGTGTCAAATCGTATCGTTCGTTATTAAAACATTCGTTTTCTTAACAAAAAAATCGCGCGCGTATTCTTTCATACTAACGTCCGAATAAATAACAACAACAACAATAATGTTACAGGCTTGAAAAAGCAATGACTTAACAATTTGTTGCCAGCGAAAACAAAAACGAGAACAATTACAACAAAAAACCGTCATATATGTATCAAAAGTAGTAGTAGTAGTAGAAGAGGAAGAAGCAGAGAAAATGCGAAATTACAGCAAAATTATAAACCAGAAGATTAAGATTGAGAAAAAAGAATCAAGATGTAGGGGGGAGGGTGTCGTGACGTTAAAAATAATGAAAAGAAATAGTTATAAGCTGATTATTTTCTTGTTCTTACGACTAGAATAAGACAAGTAAAATGGAGGGAAAAGAAGAAGAGTCAGAGGAAACAGCCGAAGATTAAGCATAAGAGGAATCATAACAGAGATTTAATCACGTGATTAAAGACTGAGAATAGAAGTATGAAGAGGCAAACACACCTACACGAATAAGATTAAAAAGAAGAAGAAGAACAACAACAACAACAATAAAAAAAGAAAGGGAAAATAAACGCAACAATCATGTGTGACACATATATACACACATACATAACCTTCAAAATATCCTTAAGCGTCAACAACAACAACAAAAACGGCAATGCAATTATTGAGAGTCAACGATCCTTCAAATTTAATCTTTCCTTTAAGGATAGCGTCGATACAAAAGAAACCGAAACGAAATTCAAGTAAAAAGGATCGGAAATCATCGAAAAACAACAACAATAATAAAAACAACAAGAAAAATAATGGTCAACGATATGAAGGATATAAGAAAATTGTTACGACTTGTTTCTCAAAAGCATTAATACTTTCTTCTTGCTCTTGCCGCAGATTTTCTCGTTCTGGTTCGTCTTCTTCTCCTTCCTCTACCATTTCATCGTAAGATTACAGGGTGTTTGTACGTTTCTTTTTATGTTTGTTATTATTATTATTATTATTATTAACATTATTTTATGGTTTTTCTTCGTCCGTTGTTTGGCACACATCGGTGTCCTTTTCGTCATTTCCAATAAAAATTATCAAAGAAAGAAGAGAAGATGACGTAGAGGATAAGGAGGGAATGACTAGGTATGTAGGGTGTGTAGAATGAAGAAATAAAAACAACAAACTCTGCTTCCTTAAGTGCAATAATATTAGTAGATGCAGTAGACGCGGCTGCAGTTGCGGAAGTGGCTGCGGCGGATATGAAGCCAGCAACAGCTTCTTAAGGATCTCTCGGATGCACCGCTCGAACACGTACGCGCACATACATACATACACCCCCCTCGACCACATACACAGATACCACACAACACACGAACATTTAGAAATACAACAAACATACCAAACAAACGGAAGCATAAAAATTGAAAGCGAAAAAAAACGCTAACAAAAATTGAGAACATAAAAAAGCGGGCACAAACACACACACACAAACGTATATGAAAGAACATACATCAATGACAAGCAGAACGAAAAGAAAAAGCAAAACAGAAAGGAAAAAAATAAGGACAATGAAAAAATGGCAATAACGCGAAAAGCAATAAAACCAAGAAAATCAATCTCTTTTTTTCGCTTTAATGCATAAGAAAAAAATGGCAAAACAGCACATTGTTGTTGTCTTTATTTATTATTTTTTCCTTTTTCCAAAGAGCTAAAGAGCGTCGTAAGAAACTGCAAGGAAATGGTCGATAGAGATGAAGAGAAGTAGAAGCGGGTTAGGTGGAGAGGATAGAAAATGAGTTGGTGTGATTCAGATTAAAGAAAAAAATGGTAACAACAAGCATAAAAACGGATATAAAAAAAGAAAAGAAAAAAAAAGAAATAAGAAAATAAACACGAGAAAAAAAATGACGGTACTAAAAGAAAAAAACAAGCATTTGCAAAAGCATTTCAGTTGCGGCAAAATGAATCCCTTCAAAATGGTTCAGTTGTTGCAAGGATACGCGAAGACCATATCATACGTCGCTCATATCGTCGCGGTCTTTGGTCGCTAATCGGAGTCGCTTATAGTTCGCAGCAGGTTGCTCGCTGTTTTGTGATTTCGTGGCATTAGTAAAAGTTTCGTGTGCGTTTCTTCATTGCATTCGGTCGGTCGGTCCGTTCGACTCCGTTATTGGTTCATGCGTTCGTTTGTTCACTCGTTCTTTCGTTCGAATTTCTATTCGTTCGTCTCAGCATTCGTTCGAAGGATAAAAACAAAATTAATCGTTAGGTTTTAATTATGATTTTAATTATCTACGAGCGTGCTCTCGTAGATGATTATTACATTACGAGAAGGGCATTAAGAAGAAGAAGGCGAAGAAGACAAAAACGTACTGTATTCAACGAATAGAATAGAGAAACATGGTTTCAATAAATATGATTTAATTAGGGGAAATTAAGAAAAAGGGGTAGCGACAAAAATAAAGAGAAACGAATTCGAAGACACGGAGCATATGAGCATATTTCTTACAAGGATTTACTCAGAATTCCAAAAGGGTTATTCCTCGTATAATGATTCGTCTCTGCTAAAAAACCCCAATTAACGTCAAGATCTTATTTCCAGACTTCGCCTCTTAATATTTTCTTGCTCTCTCTCTCTCTCTAAATTTAACTGACTCTCGATTTTTGGATTTCTAATTCTGTAAAACTCCTTAGAATCTCTTCCGGCATTTCATTTCGAATAAAAACTAACACACATACGCACACATACACACAGCGAGAGAGAGAGACAGAGACTCGTAGTGTTCTGCAAGGCTAATTTTCAAACAAGTAATTCGTTACTGGTATGGATTGTGGTTTCGGTCCTTAGAGTGATTTTAAAATGTTATCATCTGAAGGGAGTCAATGAAATCTAAGAAATCGCTTCTTAAACATTTTTACTCTTATGAATTGGCGGAATTATTTCGTGCAACATATACTTATCCGATGGCAATATCACGCCACGTGGTGATCCCTTTCCTTTCCAGGTGTCGAACCAGTAGAAAGATTTAAAAGCCCGCCGTGATGAAATTGCACAATTAACTTCTTGCTCCTACCCCCCGCCCACCCGACAAAAATTAACCGAAGCCGTAGATAACGCTTCGCGAATCGTTGAAAACAACGTGTCGTATGAGTAATTTTTTTTTCTTTGTTCTGCGAGCTGTTGACCAAAAATCATACCTGTTAACGTTTAATTAATTGCAAACTGGGTCCAAAAAGATTAAAACGAAGATTTAAAAAAACTCGAAGAAATGCATACAATCATTAAAACTTCTCTTTTTGAAATTATTTTTTTCTTTTTCTTTTCAAAAAGACCGATACCACTGTATTTGTAAAAGAAACGTTGTTGTTGAACGTTTTTTGTTGTTGTGACATTTTTTTGATTTTTCTTGGTCTTTAAATTTTGTTTAAGAGAGGCGACAAATTTAATTTCTCTAATTGTTTTATTTTCAAAAGGAAAATTGTTTAATCCTTCGTTCATTTAACCCGCAGTGAAGATATTGTTTTATCATGTCGAGGTCGCGAATCCTCAGGTTGGTGTTTTTTATTTATTTTTTCTTTTTGGGTTGGGTTGGTGTTTTTCTTATTGCACCAACAAAGCTATCCGACGATGTTAAATGATATTTTTATGAGAAACTTATTTAAGTATTTGTGTCGGAATTTTATGAAAGAAAATTTTCGCTAAAAAATGTCAACGAAAACGAAAATATTGTCATTTTTTAATTAAATAATTACAATCGAAAGAAGATGGAGTTGCGGAAAATAATGAGATTTATATTTTATTATATAAATTATATTTAAACAATTTTCTTTAAACGGCACAATAATTATGAAAATAATTAATAGCGATTTAATTATAAACTATTGTAGATCTCGTTTAATTCAAGCTGAATTAATTAATTATTGGTGAACATTTAAATTTATTTAAATTAATATTTCAAAAATTTCGCATAAACTAATAATAAATAATAATAGACTATATAACGCGAATTGTATAATATATTATGTAGAAATAATAAAATCAAAACCCACATAGATTATATTATTTATTACTGTAGTAATAATAATATAAAAATAAATAAATAAATAATAAAGAAATAAAAAATTAAAGAAAATAAAATTTTGACAATTAAAAATTTGGTCGTGACAAAATTTTTGAAATGACAAAAAATTAAATATAAATTAAAAAACTTTAAATATTATAATTAATACGAAAAATCAGAAAAGTACTTATAGAATATAATAAAAAGTGAAAGAGAAGATGAAATAAAAATTTATTAAAATTTTGAAATTAAAATTTAACATTTTTAAATATTTGAAATTAAAATTTAAATAAAATTTCTTCATTCGCACGAAATTAAAGAGATTTTTTTAAATAAACTTAATGTGCTTTAAACAACCACATTATTTGATACGCAAATGATATATGACATACCAGGATGGATCAGAAAATTCATGGAATTTACGTGTTTTATACATATAATTTTACTATAAATTGCCGATGTGTCACGATTGTTGAGCCCGCAATTTATTTGTGAAATCATTAGATATGTGAAAGATTTTGGAGAAAAAAAGAATGTTGGCGATCGTAAAGTCGCTAACAATTAACTGTTTTATCAATGATTCACATTTTTTCTTATTAATACTTTACATTAAATGAACTTTACTGTAGGTTTCTAGCTATTTAGCAATTAAAGTATCTCGTTTTTAATACTAAAATTAAAAAAAGTATCAAAAGTATAAAAAAGTAACAAAAGAAAAACAATCCCATCTCATAGAAAACTTTAATGTTTTAAAGAGGAATTTCAAAAATGTTCAAAATATATGTTCAAAATATATGTTTAAAATATATGTTTTAAATATTAATAAAACACTATTTTATATTATTCTAACCATAACATTAACCATAACATAACCATAACATTCCTTCTGATGCGTTCCATTATATTAAAAATAAGTTGTACAATTTACAAAATTAAAATTTTCCGCAAAGTTTATGATCAAAACCCGCAGAGAGATAGACGAGCCAATTGAGAAAACAGCACTTTAATTGAGTAGATAAAAGAGCAGATAAATAGAAAAGGAGACGGACAAAAAAATGTAGCTGGCGAAAACAATTTCACAAACCAAACCAAAAAAAAACCGAAATCAAAAGTTCCTAAAAAAATGTGATAATCAACGAAAACGAGAGCCATTATTTAGTCAATACTAGAAAAAACCAACAACAAATTTTAGAAAAATATAAGCAACAAAAAAGAGAATTCTAAAAATAAAACGAAACAAAAGTTCCTGCAAAAAATAACGCACGTGTTTATTTTAAAAAAATTCAACAAATATTAAAAATTCTAAAACGACAAAAAATTTTGCAAATGCAGTCGTCAAAAAAGTTAAAGAAAAAACTAATATCATAAATCACCAAAAAAAGAGAGAAAGACAAATTAAAAGAAACTCACTTTTTCCAAGCGTAAAAATATGCATCGATGAAAACACCCCACCGTCTTTCGCAGAAAAAAACAACAACAACGACAACTACTCGGAACCCAAACAAAGAAAAAGGGTTGAAGTAGATAAAAACCATTTCAAGGTCACAGTTAGAGGCCACCGAATAACCATTCCAGACAAAAACCAAAACAACAACAAATGCATTTGGGTCAAAGAACTTTAGAGCCCCGTCATGCCGCTTAATAACAAATAAAAACAACACCTAAAACTAAATAATATTTTGGAACAAATATAAAAATTAGAAAAAAATCAGTTGGAACAAACAAACGGAACGTATGCAACAAAGGTGAAATACTGCAAAAGCATGTATCGTAAAACTGCATCCAAACAAATTTCAAATCATTCAAAAAGAAGAAAAAACTAAGTAAATAAATAAAAAGAAATTATTTAGGAAGTGGATGACGGTTCGACGACCGGCGCTCAAAACTTGAAAACAACAAAAACAGTAGACGAGAAAAGCTGAAAAAAATTCTGCTTTTCCACGCCTCGAGGTAGACCGAAAGCGAACGAAAATTATGAGAAGTTTAGCAAAAAATTTAGAAAAAACTTTATACTTTTAAGTTTTTAGTTCGATTTCTCTTTATATGCATATGCGTCGACTGAGAAGAGATAGAGAGGAAAGAGACTGGAGGAAGCAACGGAAACAACAACAACAACATCGTTCAAGTAGCGCGAGTGAAAGGAATGAATGAAATGAAACAAAATAAAATGCATTTAAAGAAAACGAAACTGGAGCAAATGAAATGGTAGTAAGCGAAATAGAACGAAATGAAGCAAGAAAAAAGAATTCGATGAGATTCACTGATGGAGAAAAAAGAAAGTGTTTAAAAACAAAGAATTTTTTCACACGAATTTCTCCAAAGCTTTGACGTTCTAACGGCGACGTTGATCGCAAGAAATTTTTGTATGATTTTTTTATTATCCATTTCATTCGCCGCCAAATTCATTTGCAATTCGTTCATCCAAAATGATGGCAGTCGAAAGAGAACGACAAAAATACCGTTGCAGCATTTTAGGGGCTCGTTACTATGAGAGGACTAACAACCATTTGTGGATGGTTAGATGAGATGAAGGCAATGTTCGAATCAATATCAGTTGTTTCTTGTTCCTCAAACGATTCATCTATAGAAAATTCCCCAATGGCGCGTCAGAAAGAAGAAAATAGCAGAAGCAGTGGAAATGTTGAAGGAAGAGAAACAACTAACGGTTTGCACACCAATCATAAAAACATTGTTGATAACCAACAGTATCAACAGTATCATCGGTTCGCGGCTCACCCATCACAACTATTTAATTATTCCTTTTTAGAAAAGAAAACTAGTTCAGCCTTTAGTCTATTTCCGGTGGAAATTTATAAAAGTCTCTTCGTAAATGCCGTTTGGCAACAGAAACAGCTTGAACATCAACATCAGCAACAACAACAACAACAGAAACATTTTACCAATGGTCAACATGATCATCGACAGTTTTCACCACAATCGCAATCAAAATCGCATGTGTCTAATTTTCCTCATAATTTACTTTTGGCGCCTGCTGCAAAGGCAGAAGATGTCCTCGAGCATTCGCCACCAACTGCTGTTGCTTCCCGTTCTTTGCGGGAATCCGCGAATGTTGCTAATTCGGATGGTAGTAGCAATAGCAGTGACAGCAATAATCATGTTAGTTTCGATAAATATTCTTAATTTAGAAAAAATTATAAATATTCATATTTGATCAAACGGCTTAGCAAACTCGTTGGGAAAATTGTTTTTGTCTTTTCATATATTTTTATCATTTAAATGGTTAAATGGGCTAAGGTATGAGATTGGTTTAAGAAAAAGTGGTTGGAAAAATAAATGAATAATATTTTTTGAAGCGATTTTTTAGAATAATATTTTTGAAGCGCTAGAAGAAGAAATAAAAAATTATCCTTATATTTATTTTTATAAATATTTACTGGATTAACCCCAAGCGGGTCAAAAAATCGTCCTGTATTTAAATTGACTTTATTTATATTGACAACTATTGTTAATTGTTCTAACGTTTGCATTTGTTTTTTTCTTTTTCTTCCAATCATGTTCTCTCGTAATGGAAAATTGACGTCTCCATCTTCGTCTGTTGCCGAATCTGTTGACCAATCTCCAGAAACCCACCAATTTCAGTTGGCCCACCAACGTCGCTACCAGTATTGCAACAATATTGCCAACATCGGCAACTTCGGCAACGCCAACATCACCGACCTTAGCATCATCAGCAATCAATAATTTCAATCAACATCAGCCGCACCAACAACAACACCAACAACGATCACAATCGTCTTTAGATACCTGCAAGCAACAAACGAAATCCACAGAAGTTCCAACAACAACGAACCAAACAACGCGGCCTAATTCAATAGAATCATTTGCTCTGCATCGCAGCAGCAGCAACTCTCAACAACAACAACACCAACAACAGCAACAACGAGAGGACCCGTTACAACAGTCGTCTCAACAAACGCATCAACAACATCATTTACATCATCAACATCAGCAGTCGCAACATCAAAACTCGACACATCTACAGCAGCAGCAGCAGCAACACCTGCAACAACAGCAACAACAACAACAACAGCAGCAGCACCAACATCAACATAATTTGCAAACTCAACAAAACCAACGCCAACATCATCAACAGTCACACCAACAGAATTTAGAAGAACTACGTCCGACAACTTCGTATAATTCCGTTGCAGCCGCAGCAGCAGCAGCAGCAGCTGCCGCCAACGTCGCTGCAATGCCGATCGGTAGCGTACAGGGACAGAATCCTACTCAGGGTCTGGTCCATTGGATGAGCGCAGTGATGGCAGAGCATATGACGGGTCAAACGCATCACGATCCCACGGGAGTGGGAATGCATTACATGTGGAATGGAAACGTCGATGTAAGTAGATACGTAGAGACGTAATACCGGAACACAATCAGTCACGATAGTACCGAGTTGGTAAGCGTGACTGGTATAGGACTGTATATTAGGACTGTACTCATCGTAAATTTTTTCGTACTAATTCTTAACCCCTTCGTCTTAAATCAATTCATGAGAGGGGCATCCTCTTAGGTTACCCTCATGAGAATTTTTCTTCATGATAAAGAAGTGCCTTTCGGGAAAAGTATATCCTTTTCTTCAGAGATATTGGAAAACATACTTACTATGGAAGGCTAGACAGAAATATTTCCTTGGGAAAATGAGATTTTTCTGGGGAGCATTTTAATTAAATAAATAATTAGATAATCTCGTAAAATATTATCTTTTATCTTTTTGGAAATCCTTAGGGTTCTTTAACTTTAACTCTTTAACCTCAGGGTTAGTTAAGATTCTGGAGCAATTTTAAGTTTGCAAACCCTTTTGGGAGACATTTTCTCCCAGAAAAAGCATTATCTTCGAAAGTCTTCAATTGTTCGATTCTCTTCGAGTTGCATTACAAAAAAAATTCAACAAGGGAAATGATTTAGAAAAAGAATTCAGTCCTAGTAAAGCTGTTTTCAAGAAGGAATGGCTTGAAGAGAAAAAAATATTCGCTTCAAAGCATAATATCATTTACTTTTGTAGAACTAATCCTTTTGCTAGAGAAGTCCATGCTTTCGGAAAGAGATGCTTTCAAAGAAGGATAGAGGTAAACTTCCACCTCACTAACTCTCTTATACTAATATTAATATTTCATTAATTAATCATCAATAAATATTTCATTATTTTGGATTTCGACTTGAGAAATTTTCGTTGAGATTATTTTTAAAAAAATATTTCTTCAAGATTCAGAATTTCGTTGTTTTTTCGATCTTTCGAAAAAAATCAGAGTTAGCAAAATATTCTTAATCTTAACACTATATAAATTTTAATACTGTCATTTTTCTATCACTTTTAGAGAAAGATATTGATTTCTTATATAAAAATTCTCTCTTCCTTCTTAAGTTCTATTTTCCTCTTTAAGAAGGAGAATAAGAAGGAAATTACGTTCGAAAAGAGTGGATGAGAAAAAATCAGATGAGATTTTTTAATAAGAATTTCCAGTAAATTTTTACATCTAAGCAAAATTGTATTAGAAGAAATAGAAGGCGAACCGAAGTACAATCTTTTGTGGCGCGCTATGAGAAAGTAGAGAATATTATGAAAATCCGTATTCCTTTTATAATTAAGAAAAAAGGATTTAATTTTTTCTTTGTGCAATTATCTTCTCACCGTCGCACCAATACTCACCATTCTCTCACTCTTTTTTAATCGTATTCTTTTTTGGTTCTTCTTGTCTAAGATTTCGAAATAATTGAATGAACTTAATTTTTAAACGGAAAAAGTTATAATTGACCCTTTTCTGTTTGACTGTGAGTACTAGAGTTCCGGAGGTGAATTTGTTGTTAGCGTGGTAGGAGTGTGTGCGTTAGTGCGTGAGTGATATTAGAGGATTTCACCTTTTACTTTCACGTCTTTACCAAAGTCTTTCCTTTTTATTATCTTTAATACTCACGCAATTTTTTTTCTTCTTCCTGTCGTCCCTCTCTTTTCCCCTATCTACGTGTCTTTCTCTTTCGTGCTGCCTACCCGCCACCCTCTTCATTCATTCGCTCCATAATCAAAACTTTTTCAAACTTCAATGAACTTTGCCTTTCTTTTCCTGTCGGGTCTTCTACCCCAATTAGATTCATCAGTGAATTGATGTCTTTTGGGTTATCCTGCCACACCTTCTTAATCACTTTTCTCCTCTCTTCGCAGCGGTTCATTGTAGATTCGTGCCGATTTCAGTCACTTCTCGACTATTTGATTCGGTGTAGGATTTCGTTTCAATTGTCTTTTCTCGGAAGATATTTAATGGTGTTTCCGCAGCAACAGCTACCATCATCACAACCCATCACACTGTTACGTACACCTACCCCCCCACAACAACAACAACAATAACAACAACAGGGAAAGTAGTCCTATTGCTTTATAGAAGAAACAATAATTTTTTCTCAAAGTTTTTCTCATTCGCAAATTTGGTTTTATAAAGACGCTTTGCAAGTAGTTGTAATGGTGTTGTTGCGTCTGCTTCCTTTCGCTTATTCGTCAAATTTTCATTACGTACACTCTTGTCTTTATCTTCCTTTGATTCATTATTCTTTCTCGTACTTCATGTACTCTTTTTTCGAACGGATTGTCTTGCTAAGGTTTGGATTAATTGCTATTGCTTTTTTAAGAATAATATTTTTTGAATATTTTTCTGCAGACAGCCTTTGTGAACTCCAAGCAAACCGTAATTTTTAATTGAATTTATTAGAAACTCTCAGTCTTTCAGATTTAGAGGGCTTGGTTTTGTTTTTGTAATTCTTGACCTTTCACAACATTGCGTGCAAAGATCTACAAAAACAATAACAACAATAACGAGGACAAAAACAAGAAATGTCATCAATCAGGATAATAAAAAAAATAAAAAATAGCAAAGATAACGCATTTGTTCGCTCTCTCTCTCTTCTCTCTCGCTCAGCCATAGAGAATACAACAAAAATATAATTGGAACGACAATTTTTATTCAATGTTTACGTTTTTTCCTGTTATCAAAAGAACGATTTTCGTTTCGTTTTTTACTCTCCTTCGCTAATTTTTTCCTTTTCCTCTTCCTGTTTTTTCTTCGTTTATACATGTCCGTTTCTCGAATTATCTTAAAAAAATACGAACAAAGATTTCTTCCTAAGTTTTCTGCTTCTCCTTACTCTTCATAACTTCCAACTTCTTCATCATCTCTCGCTACATCTTTCTCTTTTCCATTCATTGGCTCTGGATGACGTACGATTTACTCGGTCGTTCGTCGCTCTCTAAGAGCATAAAAAGAGATTTTTTGCATTTTATATAAACCTTCCTTCCTCTTCCTAAAGTTTCTTTTGGTTAAAAATGTAGGGTGTAAACAAATAAAACGAAATAGGTTGATAGATTGATTGCAGTCAAGGACACAAATAAGTTTCGAAATAGATTGAGTGAAGAATTGAAAGAATTTAGATGAAGTGGTGATGTGGTGCGAAAAGGGGAGGAGGAGGGATATGGAGGGACTGCTAATTCAACAGATAAATCAAGAAAACTGACTACGTCATTTACACAAAGTCATTTGCTAGAAGAAATCAAATGGTCTAAGGTCGTTTGAGAGACGGGTTCTATGGAAAAATGAAAACGTGATCAAGAAATGCCGATTAAACTTTAAATCTCGAAGAGAAAATCTCGGCTCTCGAAAGGAAAATGTCGTTTCTACTCGATTGTTCGATCTCACCAACGTATTAATTTTGAATCTTTCTTTAGTCAATTCGCCTTCAAGGTCAAGGCGTCACTCTTGACTTGATTTTAAAAATTCGGTCTCGCATCGGGATATTGTGTCTGGTCAGAAATTTGGCTCTGGAAGAGCACTTCCTGCCCTCTATATATTTTTCGCCTTTTCCATTTCTGAAGATCCATTTCGAGGCGAAGATTTTTTGTGATAATCTGGATAATGAACGGCTTCTTATCTCGGGTTATTGACTTTCTTATCTCTGAATTTCATTCTCCTTTTTTTGACATCTGAACCGTTTCCACTGGGACGTTTTTCGAATTGTCATTGGCAACAGGAAGCTCGTCTCGTCAAGGTCTGATTTTTTCTTTGAATATCGTCTGAATTGATAGAACGAGAAGGAAATTCACTTACCTTTTTAATCACTACGCTTAATGAATAATTAGTGGACTTTTAAATTTCATGAGATCGTACGTACCGTTTGAATTATCTAAAGGGAAGGCAATTTTGACCCCGGAGCGAATCGACTTCGCTTTCGAATTTTTCAAAAGTTCAGTGCTATACAGTCGTTATTGTTGTTGTTGTTGTTGTTGTTGTAATTGGTGTTGTTGTTGATTGTGTTGTTGTTTTTTTATTATTTCTAAAAGGCGTTGCGATACTTTTCGAACGCGGTAGAAAATCAATAGAACCAGACAGAACGAAAGAAAAAAATGCGACCGACCATAACTTTCTTCTCTTCACTCCCGCCACGAAATTTTCAACGGTCAATCGTCATTAAGTTTGATACACGAGGCGGAGAATGGCGGTAAATAGGGAGAACAAAAAAATCAGGTTGTTAAAAACAAAAATATAGAAATAAAAGAAATTGGAAAAAAGACCACAGAAAACTCCCAGCAAAGAAATAAAGCAAAAGGAATACAAGACAAGATAGAGCAAAAACATCACCGACAACAAAACTGATCCAACACGTTAGCTTTTTTCGTCCTCGTACCGGGCGGCCAACCTCACCCTCCACAACTCGAAGCTTAAAAAAGTTGCGCGCGATTGCGGACACGAACACAGAGCGACGCTCAAATACTCATTTCTCTCCCTCCCTCTCTTTCTACCTCTCTCTCTCTCTTCAAAACGCGTCGACGAACAAAAAATGGGTTTTCTAAATTTTTTCCGTTCTACCGTTTTCCGCTATTTTTGGTCGTCGTCGCTGTTGTTGTTGTTGTTGTCTGTTACTGTAGCTTGTTGTGTGTTCTTATTGCTGTTGTACCGTGGTGAATTGGCGATGGTGAAGGTTTCTATGATATCGTCGATGGTACTTTCGCTGCTGATGGTGCTGTTGTTGTTGTTGTTGTTGCAGCAGCACTTTGAAAGCTTTGTGCCAGTTCCCACTACTTCGGTTGGTTTTGCGTACAATCGCTTCTCTGCATAGGTGCGTACGTGTTTGCACGTCTGTGCATGTGTGTGACATAAATTGCAATAGGTTTGCTAAGGGGTTACACATCTGGACCTTTTTCTGATTTTGCTTTTAATTTCTTTTCCTTTTTTTGATTTTTTAATTGCCAGTGTACACTATTTTCTCTCTCTTCCTCTTCAAACTCATTCAGACACCCACACACATCCACACACATACACACATATCCATATACACGTTCAAACATTTTGATAAATTTCACAGCGTAAGCACCCACACTCTCTGTCTCTCACCCTCTCGCAAATCCACATACACGAACAAAAACATACCCCACACAGAAGCACACACACATACACACAAAGTCATTCATACATTGATGTATGTCACACCAATACGCAGGTAGAGGTGGGCAGTCACCAGACATTGAATGTGCTCGTTCCTTGTTTTGTTTTGTGCCTTGTTTTGATCTTTTTGTGATATTTTTTTTAGAAATTTTGCATCGAAATTGAGCTGAGGCCGGAAATACTATTCACCCTGTGTACTACTCTAGATGTGTATATTAATGTGTGTGCGCTCACCAATTGAGTTCCGGTGGACATCACCGGTCGCTGCGTTTGCTCTTCTTCTTCTTCTTCCTGTTCCTGTTGTCCCGGTTGTTAATGTTACTGCAGTTGTTGTTGTTGTTGTTAATATTGGTATAGCTTGTGTTGTTGAGAGCACTGAAAATGCTTTTTGAAGAGTATTGGGCTTTTGTTTTGTGTTATGTATATGATTTTTCTTTTTTTATTATTATTGTTTTTAGGCTTCATGTTTGCTAACGTTGTTGTTGTTGTTGTTTCGTTTGTACCGAACATAGAAAGTTTTGGTAACAGTCAGGTGTGAGTTCCACTAGTACGTGAGGTTGTGGTCATGTGGTGAGTTTGGTGGAGGGGTACATAGAGAAGGGGTGCAGTAGGGGCAAAAAAGTGTTGCATCCCTTAGAAATTCGAAGGTTTTTTATTTAAATTTTTATAAATAATATAATATTAATTAATTATTTCAATATGTGTAAATATAATGAAAAATTAATAATTTACTATAATCGCGATGAGATAATTAGTATGAAAGGATTTGGAATATTTTTTGTTACAATTTTTTTTTCGTTTTTTTTTTTTTTGGAAAATACTGAAGTTTTCTTTGAAAAAGCTTCGAAGCCGCAAGAAAAATTAGGAGACGGATGAGGGAAAAAATTATTGCAACCCTAAAGCAAATGTTTCTTCAAATTTTGTTTTCCTATACATTATCCCTCTGGTTTATGCCAATATTATCAACATTTTCCATTTTTTTCTAACCCTCCTACATACTTTTATACACATGCACACATACATACGCCTACACTACCCACCTCACTATATTGAGATGGCTCTTCAGCAATCTCTCTCTTTTATTCTCTATGACTAATAACAACAAATTTCAAAAATAACAATAACAAATAATAATAATAACAACAACTAGTAACAACAATTTAGGCCATTTTTTCGTGCAAACCTATCGATGCATGGGCGATGGCAAACTCACTTTTCACGTTGTTGTTTTTATTGCAATTGCACCTACTTCTTCCATTTTGCTGAAAATTTTTTTTTATTTATTTTGAGTTTTTTCGTTTTAATTTTCTGTTTTTTTAAAGGCTTTTAATTGTTTTAAAGGCTTGCAAATATTCCACTTTGAAAATAGTCTTTTTGGGGAACAAAAATTTTTGCCTAAATTTTATTAGAATTTAGCAGGCGAGTAATAGAATGTTGTTGTAATTTATTATTGTTGTTTTTGCTATAAAACTGTTAGCCATTTTTTGTCTCTATGAAATAAACGAAAGATTGCAAGCAGTCGATTGTTTAGGCTTCAGCGGCGTTCCTTTTGGAGCGGAATAGAGTCTAGATTTTGGTCATGATCACAAATTGGTTTTGGTCTAAATAACTTGGGCAATATTAGAAAATATCCTCCGACTGAAAACTTATCAGGAAGATCATTTCTTTATTTCCTAGAGATAGTTTGGTATTTTCTGGTAGCTAATGAATTTCACCGAGAAGGGAACTAAAATAACTGATTTTTGATTATTATAAATGTAAACGAACGTCACAAAAAGAACTTCAGCTCTGACATTGAACATCTTTCGTCTTGGGAAGTTTTCCAATTTCGAAAAAACCGCCACAAATATTCCATTCTACAAAATGTTTTTGAATGAAATTCATTTAAAACAAGGTTACAATCTTTTATTTGTTTTGTGTGTCCTTCCTGAATCATTGCACAAGCCCTTTTATTTGAGACCTCGTTTTAAATGGTTGTTTCGTCTCTCTTTGGAATTATGTTTAGCTCATTTGTATGCAGTACCCTCTTCAAAACCCTATTGCTCACGCTTCTGCTTTTATTCACCTTACTCCACGTGCAAAGTATTTACGTGTTTCATAATCATGACGCTTCATGATGATTTGGGCCGAGGTGAAACGAGAAAAGGAAGATAACGAAACGGCGCACAGTGGCAGATATTTTGAAATAGCGGCCAAAAGTTTTTTTTTTCACAGTCGCCAATTTTACAATTAGTATGCTTATATGAAAGATAATACATCAGAACCTAGGGTGCCAAAAAATAACAGCTCTAATTTGATCCTTTCACTAAAAACAGGACAATCAAAGCTAGTCCTTTTCTGTTTTGGCCTAAAATTTTTGATTTTCTGTAATTTTTTTATAGTTTAAATAATTATAACTCGGCGAGTTTTGCTGATATTAAGTTCCGGTCTTTTTTATTTATTTTTCTAATCTATTTTATATTTAAATAATATTAAACTAAGTTAAATAAGCGTTACTAATAATATGTAACAGGTATTTAAAAAATGTACCAAATTTCAATAAATTTTCATGTAAATTGGATCGGGAATCAAAAGGGCCAGCGTCGTCCAGAACAAATTTTACACGATCGCATAGCTGAGTCTTTTCTCTAGATTCTGTATATAGTTTTATTTGCGGAAGCTTGCGGATGTGGTACCTGGAGTATTTTTTATGACACAAAGTCATCTAATGCAAAATTAAAGGATTCTTATTTCATGTTTTTTTTTTTGGCTGTTAAATGATTATGAGTATTTTGTTTCTTTAAATGATTGTTTCGTTGGAAAAATAAGTGTTGTATTTTTAGTTATTAGGTACCTATACTTAATTATCAGGTACCTAAAACATTAGGTAATGGTAGGGTATGGGTATAAGTAAAGTTTAAACGTTTTGATGAATCAGGTAGCAGTGTTTATGAAGAAAAAAACCAATTTTATGACCAAATAATTACCTACAAATATTGTTAAGGATGTGTGAAGATTAGAGTATTTAAAGCGCTGCCAAAATATAATTTCTGTAGTGTTGATAAAAACATGGTGAAGTTCACATATAAGACTTTGGCCGATATTTACTTTGTACGAAAAGAGGACCAAGATGTTATTTCGTATATTCTCAGTAAAACTTTTTGCGATTCTTGTAATGAAGAACGTATTGAAACATATACAAATAAAATAAAAACTTTTTTGTCGCATTTGAAAACGCGATATAAGGATGTGCATCGAAAAAAAGAGGTGATGTACCAACGCTATAAAAATTGGATGGAAACTGAACTCGTCTTTGAAAATGAAACTACTGATAAAGGCAGCGAGAAGACTGGTCGACCAAGGAAATCGATTGATGAGTGCAGTGAACGATCTCGAAGGCGCAAACTTGGCAACATCAATGAAGAAATATCCACCGAAATAATAAAGGAATCATTTCTTCATCAACTAGGTCCATCAAAAAATAAAAAGGACAAGGTAGAACTAATTGAGAAAGTAATGGAAGCTACCCCTAAACGCATAAAAAGATTACTGACCAACGTTAAAACTCCAACTGAAGAAAAAAAGTTTACCCCAGATGAAGCATTTGCATTATTCCTAGATTTAAAATTGACTAAAAATCAGTATATAGAATTACGCAAGCGAGCCAATGGAAAAAAATGCAACATCTTTCCATCATACGACGAAATAATTGCTATAAAAAAAGACTGCCTACCTTCGAAAAGTGCGATCGAAATTACTCCAAGCTCAGCAGAGGTTAAATTACAAGATCTTCTAGAGCACACTGCCGAGAGATTATTGCTTTCATTAGATGAAAATTGTCTAAAAAGTCTTGGCGATTGCAATCTTACTCTTGTTTCTAAGTGGGGATGTGACGGATCATCTGGTCAGAAGCAATATAAACAATTTAACGCAGAGAATTCAAATGACGGCAACTTGTTTATGATTTCTTTTGTTCCTTTGCGATTAAGGAAAAATAAAATAGAACCTGAGCCGTCAACCAGCAAAGATATATGGAGAAATGAAACACCTTCTTCAACAAAATATTGCAGACCAATTAAATTTGCATTCAAAAAGGAGACAAAAGATGTCATAGTCGAAGAAGTTGATAAAATAAAAAGCCAAATTCAGGAACTGCAGCCAGTATTTTTTGAGATTTATGGACATCGTATTCAAATAGATTTCAAACTTCTTCTCACTATGATTGATGGAAAAGTAGGACAAGCCTTAACGGATACTAAGGCATCATCTAGCTGCATTATATGTCACCAAACCTCGAGTAAATTGAACCAAGTACCACCAAGTGATAATGACTGTAAAGATGCGTACGAATTTGGATTGTCCCCTCTTCACACTAGAATTCGTTTCATGGAACATATTCTCAAATTGGCTTATGATTTGGAATTCGGAGCTACAGGAACAGTTAGAAGAAATGAATTGAATCTGGAAAAAAGAAACATAAGGAAAAGAGAAATACAGGAGCAATATCGTCAACTAGGTCTGATAATTGACCAACCAAAACAAGGAGAGGGTAACACAAATGATGGAAACACTGCTCGAAGGTTTTTCTCTGATCCTGAGACTGCAGCTTTCATAACAGGAGTGGATATTGAAATAATAAGGCGGTTTAAAGTAATTATAGAAGTTATAGCATGCAGCAAAATGATTGATGCGAAGAAATTCGGAATATATGCTAAGAAAACCGCAGAGATATATAACGAAAAATACCCTTGGAGGAATATGCCATCAACAATACATAAAGTTCTGTATCATGGAGAACAAGTAATTGAACATAGTCTGCTTCCACTAGGTGATCTTTCCGAAGAAGCACAAGAGAAAAGAAATAAGGATTATAGATTTTTTCGTGAGCACAACACAAGAAAAATGTCAAGATATTGTACGAATGAGGATCTTCTTACAGTTTTGCTCTGCACATCAGATCCATATATTTCGAATATTCGTCAAAAATGGAAGTCTTCATCAATTGAATTGGATAATGATGCTAAAAATTTACTATTAGACGACCAACAAAAATATTTTGCTGAACATTTTGTAAAAATTGCTTAGTTTGCATACACATGTAAATATTTTGTCTTTATTTATTGAATTATAATCTTAAATTATATATCTTTGTATTTTGCCTTTATTATTATAATAAATAATTAATATAAGTATTCAAAAAACACAACATTTATAAAAAAACGCAGTATGTTTGCAGTGTTCTTTATTCATGACGGATATGCTTAGAAAGATTTAGATTGTAGTAAAAGTACGAGGTAGGTTGATAAAATCTGTCATATCTTTGGTTCCCCCATGTCAATTTTAATGGTTGTAGCATGAAATTAAAGCTAAAGATTAGGGTAGCAAAGAAAAAAAAAATAAATTAAATAATTTAACGCGTTCAGAAGATATAGACTTTTGACCGCTATTTCAAAATATCTGCCACTGTGCGGCGATGCGGGTAATGTGAGAAAAAAGTAAAAATGCAATTGAAATAAAGCAAATAATAGAGTTTAGCTGAAAAAAATGGCTAAGATGAAAGTGTGCAAGAGGAAACCCCGTTCAGCTTTGGAGGACAGCGTCTTTTTCTGCCGCCAACACAATTTCTACAAAGTGTCGCGACGCGATTTGATGCTAGCTTTACAACAGCAAAAAAAACGACACCAACAAATCACAAATCATTTAGTTATTGACTTAGACGACTGCTAAGTGTCAATCCACACTGTTGTGATTATTGCTATTGTTGTTGTTGTTATGGTTATTTAAATACGATTTGGTGTTTTTTTCGAATTTACACTACTATCGTTCGCATTATCCTTTACCGTTAGTGTTAGATAAAAATTGTATATTTGTGTTTGTTTTATTCTGGTTTGAATTTTTTAGGTGATCTAGTTGTGGCGCGAAATGATTGTGAGGGGGTGGGTGTAAGAGAAGGGGGAGATGAATGGGTTGGACTAAAACTATGACCAAAAGCATGTGTCAAATATTTATCGAATTGCATTGCAAGTGGTTTTTGCTGCGGTTTTTATAACTACCAGATGTTTTGGCGTTTATTTCCGTTTCCGTTAATTTTTTTTAGTCCCGTGTTTAGGTGAATATTGTATTGTATGTATTTTTTAGATAAATTTTCAAAACGAATATTCATTTGTAAGCTTCCTGTGGTCTCTCCTTTTTCCGACACGGCAAAGCAGTGAAAGTGTTTTATCGATATTTAGGAAAAAAATACTTTTTTTTGTGTCATTAGAATAAATTGAATTATGAAATTGGTTAATTAAGTTATTTATCATTCAAATTCTCGGCGAAATTGTATATCCATCTCGCTCTCTTTCTCTTTTTACGGGCTTTGCCCATTTCCTCTACTTTTTACTCTCACTTTTTCTTTTTATATAATTTTTATTTGTTTTTCTGTTTGTTTTTTTTTCCTGGCTGACGCGAATGGGACTATTGCTACTACTTCTATTGCTATTGCTATTGTTCCGGCTATTGTTCTATGATGTTTGGTGTTATTGCAGTGCGGACAACATACGAAGGAAATCAGCGATTACACCGCTTGGCCGCCGGCGACTCGCAGTCACATGCCCCTTAAACAGGGTTACGAGGTATGACGATGTAAACTATATAGAAATCAATGTAAGCTCTTTTCCTCAATTCTGACCCTTGACCACTTTCCTATTCCAAACGATTTCGATTTCCTTCAAATTCTCAATTCGATCAAATCCGTTTTGGTTTTAGTCTTGTAATTACTAAATTTCAAATTGTTAACTTGCTTTTGCACTTTCTTTCTCTTTTGCCCCACTCTCTTCCTCTTCCTGCTTTTGTACCAACAATTAACAATTGATAAATTTGATCGTAAAGCTCATAAGTTTCGCTTGATTAAGTATTTAACGATTTTGCATTACTTTTGGTTTCTTTGACTTCCGCAGCTTATGATTTGTACTTTTTTCCATCAATAATCGCGTATAATTTCTCGATTTATGAAATCTCAGACTTTTGAAAATTATGAGAGAAAACTTCTTCAAAGCGACATCGTCTTTCAGTTTTCAGTTTTGATATTAGAATAATTACAACAATTTTTTTCTCGTAAAATTGAAAGATTCTTGTTTAAACATAAAAACTAATTTTACTCTCTCGCTTTTTTGTCGCTCTCTTAGACACGTGTCGCCAACGAGATAAAGGGATCTCAATATTTAGTTTTTTTGAGAGAAAATATTATTATATATAATTTATTCAACTAATTTAATATGCAGTTTATCGTACATAATTAATTTCAGAGAATTTGTTATTTTTATATTTAATAATTTTAATACTAATTAACTTTTTGTGTCTTTTTCTTAGGCTAAAATGAATGAGCATCATCATAACAATCTCCAAAAAGGTGAGAGCATAAAAAATTAATAGCATTATTTTATCTTTATTTAAATCTACAATATATTTCTACATAAATAAAGAGTTTCAGTGAAAATTTTAAGATAAGATGAAACTCTTAAAATGGAAACAGCAGTTTAATTGACATTTATATACGACTAAAATCATAAGAATATAATTGTCTCCAGCTAACATTCGGAAATAGTAAAAAGAACTCTAAAAATATTCAATAAAATTTCCCCCAAATTTTATTAAAAGTTCTTGAAAAAATTATGCAAAGTTTTATAAGAAATTTTAATATATTGTGCTAACAATGCGTTGAGGTGTTTGTTTAGTTTACCTTTCAAAATATATATCTGATTAAAATATCATGCGTTATAATGACAATTGGTAAGGATAACTAATTGTGTAATAATGAAATTCAAACATTTCAATCAAATCCAGCAGCCTGAATCAGCTCTCAAGTGGCTGATTTTCCCCAAAACATTTCCCATGATTTCTAATTTAATCATCTTCGTATTCTAACGATACCATAAAATATTATCTAACTACGTCAAGTCACCTCACCAAAGCATGCGATTGGAAGAGAAATCAATCCAATGAGCCAGCCAATAAAATGCCAATAACTGCGCCTTTGATTACTTTTCTCATTCATTTATTGATTACAATTGTTTCTTTACAACAAACTCTTTATTGAATACAAGAAAAAATTTTACAAAATTTTTTTAAAAGTACTTTTTATTGAATCAAAAAGACACCTGTTATTGAAATACCCTAAAATCTCTTATTCTAACAATGATAATTTAGGATCATTTTAATAATTACTTTAATGGTCCAGCAAAGACCAACTAGCACATGCCCACAATCCAACGTAAGACATTGTATCCGTGTTTCCATCAAAAAATTTCTGATCAAAAAACAGCAAAAGGCAATTGCTATTAGAGCAATAACTAGAACTTATTATATTAAAGAACTAACTAGAAACAACAACAACAACCGTAATAAGAATTACCGTCACTCCCTCTTTGACTCTCTATCTCCCTCCTGCCATTCACTTTAATGCTTTGGCATTTCAATTCATGAGAAGCAGACAACTAAAGCGCGCTATCGGGCGACAACACCAACAACTGATTTTCATATCGTTACGATCTTTTACGTATCTTTTTCAGATCTTTTACGAAAAAGATCAGCGTGGCGCCGCAACTCCCACGAGTCCATTAAGTGCGATTACTGAGAAAATGCTTCTTATGCTTTCTTACTTAAGCCTTCTTTTGCAACTTCTTAGCGATTGTTGGTGATCGAATTGACCTTAGAGTTGACTCCACTTGAATCCAGTCGCCTCTTTTTTTATCATTGTTGGCAAGCGCTGTTTGTTGTTAAATGCTTAAACATTATTAGGCTGGTTTGTCATCACAATAAACAAACAATTACAGCAGTGACAACAACAACAACACCAACGATGAGGGTACATGAAAATAAACATGATAAACACTGAAGAAAACAGAATGCTAACGACATGTTTACATAAATTCCTTACAATGCAAACAACTTGCAACAACAATATAAGACGCAAAAGCAAAAACAACAAGACCAACAACATGGCAATAACAACTTCGAAACTTCACAATAAAGCTTGTAATTCCGCCAACCTCGATGACATCGATGATGACGGCCCCCCAATGCAGTACTCCTTACCTGACTTCCTTTTTCCCGTACTAAGAAGTGATTATCGTTGTTGCAACAATGCCGATATCGATGCCGATAACGATACCGATCGGAACGATAATGCCAACGGTGGCAACAGGCGAATGTTGTTTGCGATGAAATCGTTTATAAATAAATTGTTGTTGTTGTTTTATTGTTTAACGACTAGTTAACAATTGTTGGGTATTCCTAAAGCGTAACCCCTCTAATACCCCTAATATCCTAATATCACTTAACCCTTTAGCCGCGGAATGATGTTAACTTTTATGTTCAGCTAAATCTTCTGAAGTAAACGGGTCTCTTTTTTAGAAAAAAATCATCCGAAAAACATGCTTCCAATAATCGCATGAGTCACATGGTCACATGGTCACATTGCTGTTATTGTTGTTGTTGTCGTAGATGTTGTCATCAAATAAACAATTAAGATTTTACAACATTTTAAAGAGTTTATAATTTTCTCGAATAGAATGAAGTTAAGCTGAAATGAATTCGGCGCTTCTTCTGGTACAGAATAGGTCCAAAATATTGCCTTAAAATATTCTGGAGGCAATGCACAAAATTATGTTTCAACATTTCAATTTTAGATTAAGAAATAGTTAATCAGTAACGGACACAATTAAAAATATCGCAAAAGGAATTTTTCTTCTTAACGACCGAATAATTAATTTTGATTTTAGAAGATTTCAAAGACGGGAAGGGATTATTACGGCTTACAGCTGAGATGTCGAAATTTTGTAGACTTTGGGTCCTGTTTTCGATATTCATAGCATTTATTAAATGTGTTTATATTTCTTATATTCTAGTTTTGTTTTAGACACAATTAAATTTCGATTACAGAAAGATTTTTAAGCAAGGGTGGGTCCGATCTTAACTAAAGTGCCTCCTTATTTGAGAAAAAATATTTTTTTTTAATTTTCAATTCGTACGAAAAATAAACAAATTTTTAACAACAAGTAAATTTCAATAATTTTTAAAAAGTCTTAGATATATTCAAAACAAAAAACATTAACAAATTCTTAAATACGGGAGAACCCTACAATGACTTTAAACAATCAAATTGATTAGTTTCTTTTGCTGCGAATGCAATTTGTAATTAATTTCGGTAATTATTCTGAAATGAGATCATAGTTTGTTCTTAAACTTCAACAATTTCATTCCAGCCTTTCTTTTTTCTTAGTAAAAAATCATACAAAAGCATTCCATGTTGAATAAAAATAAATCCTTCGCTTTAGGAAGAACCCACATCCAAACATCAAATCAGAATAAAAGAAAAAAGAAGATCCATAAGATTTTCAACTGTCGTTTGTGATTTAAAAACTGCACCCATTATTTTCAAAACCTAAAAATCGTACGAGCTTTTGTAATTATTTAACGCCATTCCATCGCCAATTTCGGACGTAGCGAAACCAACCAAATAACCAAGACGATGAACCAACATGATAAAGATCTTTCTCAGAAAAGGCGTAACGAAATTTCAAGGCGAAATAGAATTCTTTTGTTAATTTTTTAACAATAATGGAAAATATTCTTTTCAAAATAGTTGATTGAAATATTTATCTCTAATAGTACAATTACAGTTGTTGTTGTTGAACCGATTCTTTTTTTCAGTTATAATTAATTTTACCTCCATCTAGAATTCATAATCAGTTATTTAGTCAGTTAGTTAGTTAGTCTGAAACTCATCGTCCACAAAAACCAAGAAGAAACATTTTAGAAAAAGTTCGAAATACCAAAAGGAAAAGTTGATCTTGTACTGCTTTGGCAAAGTCAGACTAGTCTGTTGCACTTGATTGCTATAAATCAAGACACTCTGATGACGCAAATGGAACAGATGTCGGAAAATGCTTAACTATTGCCAAGAAAGAAGAAGACATTTCCTATAATGTCTTACTTTGACCGCGACTGCCATAACGTTATGGCAATGATATGACGTTCAAATGATCGATCAACTTGAGTTGACCAACCAATATCCGCGGCCCCTTAATGAGACATCTTCCGCCATGGCGTGGCACGGCATGGCGTGGCGACAGATGGTTGCCATTTTTGTACGATGGCGCCATTGTCTTGAAATTATTAGAGCGATTTTAAAATGTCTTAAGCGTCTATCACGGATTATGATTGTGGTGATAATTGCGATGACAAAGGCAGTAATAATAATCATGATGCTGCTGATGATGGTGATTCCAACGGTATGGAGGCTATTGCTTCCTCTTTTGCATCCTTATTTGTTGAAAATTGAATTTTTTTAACCATTTTTGTAAATTAATCAATCCATCTATTGAAATAATTCGTTGTAATTCTGTCTCATCATTTTTACTAATTTTCCTTGATTTTACTCTTCCACTTCTTGTTGTTCTTTACCGTTATGGTTATGGCTGTTGATTATGGCATGGATGGCGCTTCTGGATTTTACATTTAGGTCACTTTATGGATGACAATCGTCTGGATCACCATTCATCAACACCACAAGGTATTTAAATTGTTCATACTTAACAATTTATGATCCGTTGTTTCTTTCAACATATTGATGACCATTTATTTATCTCTTTGAACACTTAATAGGTGTTATTGGCAGTTCTGCCGGCCATCCGGGCAGTCATGTTTCCCATCATAACTCGGCAGTGGCAGCGGCTTCGGCGGCTTTACTGGTGGTGCCGCAACCCATCAATGCGACAAAGATTGGCGCTGGTCTGGGTGGTAGTGGCGGCGGAGGGAATGGGAGGAAATATCAATGCAAAATGTGCCCGCAGGTAAATGGAAAAATGAAATAATTTTAAAAGATTTCATAAATATTATCGATACTGCTCTTCGATAAAGATCGTTGAAAAGAAAGGTTTTTTGTGGAAAGGTTTATTTAGCGATATTACGTAATGGGTGTAATGATATAAAGATATCCTCCCGAAAAGTCATTTCAAAATTTCTGAAGTGATGGTACCCAATCATGATCATTATAGTATGATTAATTGTGTTCTAATAAAAAAAGGGAATACTAGAAAGTAATCGTTAAAGAATTGTCATATTCTTTCTGATTATGATTATGAGTATATTTACAAAAGATGTGACAACCACTGTGATTTTTAGAATAAATAAATAATTTTTAAAATAAATAAATAATAAATTTTAAATGAATAAGAGTAAGAGTAGAAAAATGATGCATCAATATCAGACGGTCCGGCGGTATTACATATGTGTTGAAATCAAATTAAACGTCGGGGAAACCTCTGACTTGTCTTCGAGCTTCATATCCTGATTGAAAAAGTATCGATGTCGAGATTAATTTTCAGTAAACCGGCATGGAATATAACGTCGAGCATTGTATCTCGTTAATCTTCTGAATGGATCCTAATGACACTCAATTGAATTATTCGTTAATACAATTTCTGTATACTTAATTTAGTTTCTGAAATCAATTAAATCAGAATGAAAATAGTTTAAATTAGTCGCTTAATATTATGATCGAATCGAAAAATATTTTGTTTATAAAAAAAAAGAAATCAAACCGACACGATTAATACTTATAAACACTTAAGAGCAGGTGCCAAATTTTTAACCTTTCAATAAAAATTGAAAAAAACTTAAATTAAATTCGAATGAAATTAAAACCACTCGAAGCAACAGTATCAGCACCAGCAAACAACATCGTATCGTATCAACCGCTTTGTTTTTGTTGTAACTTGATATGGTGGCGTCAGATGTTCCGATGACCCACACACGACTCGATACAACGGCCGTTCGAGAAACCAGAAAATGAAAATAATATAAAATGTATTGGCCGTTGACAGATTCATAATCCTTTCAATCCAAGGAAAAAACCAAATGCATATACACTTGTGTATGTGTGTGCGTGTGTGCGTGTGGGTGTGTGCGTGTGTGTACATGTTCGCTGTATTTTTTTTTCTCTATAAAAGAGACTTGAGCAATAATCGTAGCAATTCGGTCAGCCCTAGATGGCTTCTGATGGGCAGAGGCAGAGATAATTGGAAGTATCGATGACGCCACGTCTTAAACGGCATGTTAATAATTCGGCTACACCGCAATTCGACGCAATTTTATTTCATTTATGAAATTTTAATCAAGCAAATTGTTTAACAATAAAAAAAATCAGCAACAGCAACGACAACGGCGGCGACAGCAACAATAATAACGGTAACAACACCACTATCAGCAATAGCAAGAAAATGCACGCCACAGATTACCGCGGTGTATACATATGTGTCGGTCTCTTGGACAAAGAATTGCACGACGGACAAACAACAATGACCGCATCGACGACACCAATATCACCGATAGTACAAAAGAGACGAAGGAGCGGAGCGGACTGTGGTTTTTAATGCGTGGGAAATGTTGAACTCTACAATAACAAAAACAATTGGACCAACCAGTCAGCCATACGATACAGCTACAACAACTACAACAACGAGTAACACTAACGACTACCTTTTGTTGACAGCATTCAGGGCGCCACGTTCAATAAATTGTTTGGTTGACCACACACGCATTTTTTCACTTGACTTGCCAGCAGTAGGTTCTCCAATTTCGTTGGAAGTTTTAATTTTATACATTCAAGAACAGTTACCGCCAACGCATTATTATACCATCGTTGTTGTTGTTGTTGTTTTGTTATTGCTATTGGTTTTGTTGTTGTTGTTTTTGTTGTTGTTGTTGCTGTTTTCGAGTTGTCGCTGCTGTGAAGCTGATCCATGCTGCGTTGGATCCATGATATGCGTTCGTGGCTTAACAGGCACTGAGATCACTACCAGCCCGAGCACATTTTTCCCATCGTGCATTCTAGCAAAAGAACATCGAGCGTCAGTTGGTTCACGTTGGGTCTGTCGCTTGACGATACTGATGTTCATTTACTCGTTTGCTCATTACTTTGCTTGCTCGTTTGTTCGTTCGTTCGTTCGTCCGTTGACCACATGTTGTTGGTCATTAAAGGATTAACTGTAATTGTAATTGAGACCACTTAAAGGCGATACATGAAACAGATCCATGTAGCGGATCTGTCCCATCCAGCAGAATCCTTAAATATGCGCGGCGAAATATTTTTATTGGCGCCTCTTGTGCCGGCGATCAAAAAATCTCTGAGGCAGATGAAACAGGTGTCGTTAAGGGACAGGTGTAATATGACTGACATTAATAACAACAACACAAACAACAGCAACAACAGCAAGAACAACAGCAAGAACAACAAATGATAACATACTATTTTCACAGGATTAGAAAGAGGATTAAATAGAAAATTATATCAATACGAAAATAGCGAAAAGGTTTGATACAATAAAATCTCGACTTAATATCGATTTCATAAGAAAACTGAACAAAGAATACAGGATTTATTCCCTTGGAATCCCCTTAAGGGAAGCATAATTTTTAACTTTTCCACTGAAACCGAAGTAAGTTTTTCGACTTCGGATTCCAGAAAGGTTTCTGGGCTATCTCCAGCTTAATCGAGCTGTTTTCATTGAGCTTAACTTCTTTGATTAATTACTATTAAATCGAATTGGTGAAAAGACGATGATTCGTGATCTAAAAGCACGTTAGGATCCAACTCATGATATAAATTTGTAGAAAGAAGACTAAGTGAGACGTAAGTCCGTCAACGTTTTGAAAATATGCTTTCGTTCTAAATTGCCACGATATTTAATGTCTTTTTCCGGATCTAGTCCGGCTCTTCTTTTTCAAAAACGAACCATCTTCCGGAATAACGAGAAAAAGGCTACAAGTGAACATTTGAGATAAAATCTCGATATCTCGTTTTTCGCTCGGAAAGATACAAATTCGAAAATATTTAAAATTTTAGACAGAAACAAATTAAGCGTAAGAGTACGCGAAACTTAAAAACGAAAAACAACAAGTTCGATTAAAGATGGTAAAGGAAAATTCGTAGAAAACGTTATGAAATATTCGATGTTAAGCATTTCTTGTAAACTCGTGAGAATTGGGAAAGATAAAAGAGAATGAGAGAAGTGTAATTTAATGAAATATGAGAAACGGAAGAAATATGTGAAAGAGTGTGAAAGGAAAACCATAAGAGAAACATTTCATTGAAAAAACTCCAAAAATTCAAAAGAAAAACCAACCACGAGAGAATATAGAAGGGAAATAGTGAGTATAAGGAACGTAAAAGTAAGTGGAATGCGAGGAAGACAAAGAAGAATAAAAATAAGACAAAGAAAGAGCTATTAAAGCTTTGGAGGAGATAGAATAGTTAGTTGCTTTTGAAAAAACAAAGAAAACTTTCAAATTTTAATTAATTTTTTCCTACTTCAATTTACTTCTGGGGAGAAGAAGAAGAAACAGAGAAAATCGTTATCAACAGCTCTAACAGTTTGTTGCTGTTACGGCTTATGCTAAAGTTTCATAGAGGCGTCCTTTGTAGCCGTTTCAGTGCGTCAACTTTCATTTCATCGATCGGCGGGACAACAGAGAACGATAGAGTGTGTGTGTGCGAGAGAGAGGGAGAGAGAGAGGGTGAGGGCACTGGAGAAAACAAACAAAAAGTGAACTAGAGATTCATCCTCTTCACTTAGTTAAAACGAACGAACAATTTTCATTGCCTCGTAACGCCTCTTCGTGCAATCGTCGTTAGTTGCGGTTGTGACGATGGCGATAGTTAACTTGTAACGTTAGCGAGGGCGTGGCGGAGACCAGGGTGTAGCCATTTATCTCATGATCATGAGCTTGAGTTTGAAAATGTTTCACTCGGTTTGTTGGCAGCGAGCCCATTGTCAGTCTGATGGTCATTCCTGCCTCTGAAGCGATTCTTCATCACCGAAGAAAGGTGGTGTGGCGACAGGGTGTGAGAGTAATAGTGGTAGAAGAGAGAGTTAAAGAGTTATAAGGGATGGCGCAGAATGGTAAAATAATCGAACGCACGCATAGTTAAAATTAACAAATTACAACAAATCAAAGACAACAACAATAGTAAGAACATAACAAAACTAACAAATGCAACAACTATTCAAACTATTACTACTTGAGTGCAATAAGCAAAAACAACAACAACAACAACACCAGAAGCGACAACAAGACCAATAAAAAGGAACGAAAACAACAAGAGCAGCTCGGGTAACAAATAATAACGATAATAATAACAAGAAGAAGCATTAGCAGCAATAGCGAGCTGATGAAATTTACTGGCGTGCATGCCACACCTACTCAGCCCATTTGTGGTCTACAAACTATACGCTTCCCTTTGTTTCAGCATATCTGGCATTATTGTTGCTAGTGTTATGTTGCTGGTTGTTACTGGTTGTTAGTGATGTTGTTGCTGTCATTGCTGATGATTTTCAGAAAAAGGCAGGCATGTCCACTAAAGAGTGGGTGTACCCAAGTGTATGTATGTATGTATGTACGCATGTGTGGATAATGATACAAATTTTCATTTATATGTAGTTGTAGTTGCAAGTGTTTGTAGTTGTAGTTACTCGTATGAATTCACAGATCAGTGTGTGTGTGCGTGTTTGAATATTTTTAACCCGCCTAGAAGTATGCTTCAATTTAACGCTTCTTTTTGTTTCCAAAAGAGTCCAAAAAAGATGAGAAATTAAACTCGGCAACACCGAAACCACCACCACTGCCCCCAACAAAAACAGCAACAACAACGAGCAAGAAAGGAAAATTAAATAATCATTTTCGTACGACTCTATTCATTCTATTTTATAATTTCTTTTTCTATTTCATTTTTCTATTTATTCTTCCTCTTTTTTCTGTTTTATCGTTTTAACATCGTTTAATGTCGATTCTCATTTTTTGTGACGCATTACTTTTTTACATTCGGTGAGAGTTAATGCTGCTGCTGTTGCTGTGGTTGACGTTGTGTTGTTGTTGGTGTTGTTGGCGTTGTATATTTTGTTAACGGGGGGGCGGATTTCCGCCCTTTCCTTTCTCTCATGGCATGAATATTAAACACGCACACACATACACACACACGCGCACATACAGTTATTATCCCTTTGACACTGCTCTCATTCTTTTGTCCTCTTTCGATTCATCGCTGCCTTCGCTGTTGCCGCTGTTGCAGAAATTGATGCTGCTGCTGGTGTTGTTGCTACTTCTACTGACCAGCAGCTTTTCCATCCTTTCGTGATCTCATGCGTACATTCACGTTGATTTGTTTGCTTCTTCTTATTATTTTTCATGGCTTTTCCTATTTTTAATTTTTCTGTGGGTTTTTGTTGTTTTGTGAATTCATCAGTAGTGGGGGCCGAGGGAAGGGGTTGTCAGTGACGATTTTGTGGATGATGAGCGGAAGGAAGTTTTGGGATAGAAACATTTGAATGGTCTTAATGATGAAGACCATTAATTGGAAGTTTGGTTTTCTTTAATTGTTAGGCTTCAACAGTTTTTAACGATATTGTATTTTTGTATGATTTTTTGCCAATATTTACTTATGACAATTATATTTTTTAAGAAGAACGAAAGTGCGAAAATGAGCTAGATTCAACGGCAATTAATTACTTGTAGTTCAACGCGGTAAAAGGAGCGGAGTGAATCGAAGGGAGTTCCTTCAATGGTAAAGGAGCTCCTATATTCTTATCTCGTTATTGAGCCTGAAATTAAATGATTTCGGAATCCTCTTAGGTAACTTTTAAAATTTCACTTTCAAAAAATCACCTTCAAAAATTTCGCTTTTTCAAAATATTGCAATTCAATCTTCTTGAAGGGTCGTAAAATTGAGAAACGTAATCTAAAGACATTTCTCATCTACTCCGCTGATTTGCATTCCGGGAATCTTTCAAGGGATTTGATAAAAGTTGAGCGATTCGAACACAGCTCCACGAAATAGCCTCTCACATAATGTTCAGCCTAATTTAGATGTGCTCTTAATTACCCACTTGCTCTTACTCGTAAATTAATCCTTCATCTCTCACAAAGAGAAAGCAGATTTTTTTAATGTTTTTACTTTAGGACTTACAATCACTTACAATCACGACACAAAGGGATTGTAGTCTCTTTGTTTCAACATTGTGTAGACTTTACGATTGATTTAGTCATTAGATTCTCCCACGTGTTCACTCACTCCTCACCCTCTCCTTCTCACTCTACAGCGTTTGCCTTTCTATGAAACAGTTTCTTAAGTAAATTTATTGCAGGATCCGGTTGAAAGTGGCTACGGATTGTGATTTTACTACTATCTCGCTATCTCCCTCCCACTCCATCTCTTATTTTAATCACCGAGAGCGTGCATTATGCTTAAATTCTTTTCTAATTTAAGACAAATTTTTCAATAAAGGAATTTTTTAGTACAATTGCAACACCCTTTTGAATTTCAAAAAATTCTGTTTAATCCTTTATTCGATGTAATAAGCCTTCATTATTCACGAAAATTGGCTTAATAAACATTAATTTTACGTCGGCATATTAACGTCTTCCGCTTGTTTCGTCCACTTCTATTTCATTCGTTATAATTTTAAGGGTTAATTCTTTTAATTATTTATCATTTGAATTCTTGACAGGAAATGCTTTTTTCGCTTTTAAATTTGCAGATAAAATTTAATCAAAAATTTAAAACATGTTTTTGGAAAATCATCACCAGCAAAGCTATTCGACAAACTGCGAGACAAGAACAAAAATAATAAAGACTACCCTAAAATCGGTTTTAATGGGAACGAGGTTCAAAAACATTGAAAACATTGAAACGCACTCAAACTCATTGCGCTCATTTGGGATGAACGGGTCAGGATAATGGGTCAGGACGCTGGAGTGGACAGCAAGGGTTAAGCGTGAAGGTAGAGAGCCAATTGAGTTTGGGAGGGTGAGAGATGGGCGGTTTACGAACCCTCCCACATTGGGAGTCAAGTACGCAAATAGCAAATTAATAAAAATAAAATCAAAAAATACAAATCACACGCAGCAACAGCAGTCAGCATATTGGAAAAAACCTCTCAAAGCATATGAAATATATATGTATTAAAATAACAACAACACCAACAACACAAATAATATAGTATTAATAATGACAATAATAATAATAACAACAACAACGCCAACAAAAGTATTAATATAATCATAGCACTAGAATGCTGAAGTTGTTGTTGTTTCTCTTTTAATATGCGCCCACATTCTCCCAACAACCAAAAAAAAGTAGAAAGAATAGAGCGCGCGGTTTTATTAACCGAGCAACGTCAGCGTCAGCCGCCACCGCTTTAACAGACTGAAAAGCATCCTGCGGCTAAAACGCGAGAGCACCGACGCGTTATCGCGTAGCATCGACGCTTCACCAAAGCTCGATCCTTTTCGGATAAATGCGTTAATAAGCGAGGATGCCACAATGACGGGATGCCACCGAAGTGTGGTTGGGTCTGGAGGATTGAAGAGAAAGATATTTGTGGCAGATGGGTGGCAGAGCTTGTGACGAAGAGGTTGTGGCAATAGGCTGTGGAAACAGTTAATAAATACAAATAAAATTTTGAAAATAAATAAAAACAGAATTAATACTTTTCATAGAATCCACGGGCAAAGCTTGTTGTTACAGATGTAGTTGTAGTTGTTGTTGTTGTTGGCTGCAATAGTGTTGTTGATGTTCGTGTAGCCTATTTTTATTTAATTTACAAACACAAACGCAAATAAACGCACTGCTGCTCGTCAACTAACAAAAACTTCTCTTTTATGCGTTTGGTTTTGAATTTAATTTGCATTTTTGTTTTTTTTTTCTCTTCCATGAAAGCTTTGTATTTGCGCTTTCACCGTAGTTTTCCAATTCTTTTTTTTTTTTGTTAATTGTTTTTTCGTTTCATAATTTTTTTGTGTTTATTTTTTAGTTTTTAGGCTGGAGGATGCTCGCGATCTCAGGCTTGAGGTCAGAAACATTATTTTGTTGTTGGTGTTTGGAAAAGGATTGTTGTTCTAGTTGCTGGCGTTGTTAGTCGTGTTAGTCGTGCGTGCGAGTGTGTTTGGACGTGTGTGTGTGTCGGTGTGCGTGTGCGTGTGTTGCATTCCTGTACAGAGATATGGCAGGTCGGCAATGGGTATTTTTGGTTATGCATTTTATGAATATTGGCGATATAGTTCATGCAGCTCTTTCTGTTATTTTTAAAAAAGGAGAAAGTAGTGATCATAGACGTGTGCGTGTGTACTCGAATGTTTGTACGTATGTGTAAATTTCAGTTAGGTTCACCCACGACATATCACAAACGTGTGAAGTGTGTGTGGCAGATATGGAAGGGTGGAAGGAAATGGTTTGGGAAATGACAAAAAATAATGCTCCAGAAACACACATGTATACTTCATACACGCGTTCTATCAAAGCAACAATGCAATGAAACAAATATAAATACGAGAAGAATAAAAATTGATAAAATAAATACTGAAAATAACTCAAAAAAGCATTCATACTCTCACACGCCTATAGTCATATATACACACATTGGCTACACGATACGTAATGCATTCTGCGATCCATTTGATTACACACCCCATTGATACAAACCCCTTCAACGTATCGAACCGATACAGCTTTCCTTTTGTAAATCTTTTGAAGCGCGCCAAAGCGTTAAAGACTTTGTTGAAACGCAACGAAAGAGTTAAAAGAAAAATGAAAGACTTTGGGTCTCTTTGAATGGAAATCTCTTTGAAAGGAGAATGGTGTTAAATTATTGTAAAGCCCCAATTGATGTGTGTGTGCGCCTGAGGTGTTGTGCCTCTTTAATTAGCAGAACCATACAAAAGTTTTCCTCGTCATATTTTTCAATAAATTATTTTTTTGAATTGTTCATTGGTTGCATCCATTGAGCCCTGCCCCGCCTTTTTGGCCACCTTTCTTAACGACGGTCTTTATGATTTTTTTGCGTTATTTTCGAAGCGATCTAGTTGCTTCTCTAGCGTCGCTAATGATTCTTTGTGATTCACTTAACTAAAAGGATACCATTTATGTTGTTGTTCCTTTATTTGTGCCTTGTCATCATTCTTTCCAACATTCATCTTTTGGTTCATTATGTGTTCGTTCACGATAGAATATTGCATCAAAGTCTTTCAACGCAGTTCGTTGATAAACGTCTGCTCTTTTTGAAATTCCGCCAATTCACATCGCATCGCGCTTCGCCACGCGCCACAACATATCATGCTTCTAGTATTGTGACGTCAGTTTTCTGTTCCATTAAACAGTCCTAACATTTCTCCAATACTTGCTGTGATGGTGATATTTTTGTTTATATCGCCTCTTGTTGCAATGGGTTTTTTTAAAAAAATCTTATAATTGTTAACAATTTTTCCATTTCCTTTTCTTCACCATTCATTTCGCGGCGTAACTCTTTTGGTCCATTTGGTGAATAAATTTTGCAACCGCTTTCAGTCTTTTCAGGCGAAGCTTACGTCACGACATGTTATGCCACGCCTCTTCATAGAACATCTACCTGCGCTATCCATCCATTTGCCTTTACCTCCTACATTAGTTTGAGGAGAGTCGACTTGAGGCTGATGCGGTCTAAGAGAAAGGGGAAGGGAAAGAAAATGTTGTGATGGAAAAGCTTGAAATAAATGCTGAAATAAATCACCCACAACGGGAAAATAGTTAGGTGAGAAGATGTAGAGAAGAGGCAGAGTTGAATTACGATAATCTTGGTGTTTGTTGGTGAGCGCCTATAAGCATTCACTAGGTGTTGTTGTTCTGTTTTTTAGTCGCATCGGTGAGAGCATAAAAGCACCCACACACAACCATACTTAACGAATAGACGCATACTCTCGCATACGCTATCGCACTCACTACCATCAAAACGCGTTTAAACATGCTTAAAACCTATTGAATTTGAAACTCTATATGAATACAAGTGTGTGTGTGCGTGGGTATGCGTTTGGGATATGACTACGGTGATGCGATGGGAAAACGAAATGTAAATAAAAATCGAGTAACAATTTTTTGTGCTTGATGACGGTAGTATTAGTAGTAATAGAAGGGGTTGTAGCAGAACAGTAGCAACAACGCCAACAACAAAAACAAAAATAACACCATCACCTTTTTTGCTGCTTCAGTTTGCATTTTTTCCCGTTTAATTCTGTTTTTAGTCCTGCTGCGGCTGCTCTTGTTACGTAGTACAACTACATTTGAATTGTGTGGAGCGACCACACACCCCAACGCCCGTCCCTAATAAACCTATACACATCCACACAAACTTACGCGCATTCAAACACACGTAGTCATGACCACAAGAAGAAATCTCACGAAAAGGAATTAAAAAATGAAACTCATCTGCCCTTACTCTATTACTCCCTCATTCCGTCAGTCACCGACTAAATCTCTATATCTCTCTCACTTTCTCTCAGAGTAGGCAAAGTTTACGGCAAAACACGCTGATAGAGTTGCCAAGTTGTTATGGCTCATTTGCATCGTTAATAAATTACTAAACTCCTGTACTAGCACTTTGATTTTAACGTCCAATAAACTGCAGGCAAGTTCGGAAATTTTGAAGAAACTTTTTCTACTTAAGATATGTTTGAATTTAGATTGTTAGAAACACATCTTTAAGGATCCGTTAGTCCATTGATCCGTTGATATGCATCTATCCTATCAGTTAGGACACAATCTGATCGGTGACGATATCTAAAAAATGTAAAATAGATCGGATTGTAAGAAACACAAAATGCTTGAAAAGTAAAGTTGGCATCTCGGTTCGTTATGAGCGGCGTAACCAAACTAAGAATTTTTAAAAAATGAGGCAGAAATGGCAACGCAGTAGCGTGAGCAAACCCAACAACAACAACAACAACAGTGGGCCCGTGTAGACCAACAATCCATGAAAAAAATAATTCCAAAAAGATTTTTTCCTACCAAAACGATTTTTAACGGGTCAAAATGCAAAAAAAGCTTTATGGGAAATGGTTGAAAAGGCGTGAGAGGAGAAGAAGAAATGAAAAACGCTCAGTTTTTTAAGGAAAAAAATGAGGAAAAAATAGAAAAAAGAATAAAATTGTAGGGGATGGTCAAAGCTGAGAAAACATTGAAAATTTCATCTACGGAAAATCGAGAATAGAAAGAGAGAATGTGTGAGTGTGAGAGAGCAAGAAAGGGCGAAGGTAAGCGAAAGTGGGATGGATGAATCTAAAAAAAAATAGATGAGCCGAAGAGGTTGGTGTAAGTTAGTGAATGGCAGACGAAAGCGAAAAAGGATTGCAAAAATGAAGTAAGGAAGAAAGATCCGAATGGTTAATCGAGCAGCGGAGGACGAAGCATTGGCGAGAGGCACCACGAGAAAGAGAGAGATATAGAGTGGAAGAGAATGAAAGAGCACCCCAACTGTTCGAACAACAGACAAAGATCAAAACAACAAAAGAGTGTGAGGCATTTGGGGGGTTGTGGCAATCGGGACACCTCGTCAGCAGACTGATAGAGCGATTTCTTGCACGTTGGAAAAGCCGCACGGTAAAGAAATTAACAAAAAAAATAGAAGAGAAAATGATTTAAAAAATGGCGTTTTTTCCACCAAAGTGCAGAAGCTAGAAGAAGACTAGGATGCCAGCAGCGAAATCGAGAATAGCTTTAGCAACAACGCAACGTTAGCATCGATGCTAACGATGACGACGATAATGATGGCAATAATGATATTGACGGAAGAGTGTTTGAAGGTTGTTGTTTATGATGCCGATTTTTCAGAGAAACGAAACGGAACTGGTGTTTCTTACAGAAAGAGACAGCTAGAGAGTGAGAGAGTGAGAGTTATGGGAGGCTATTTAGGGTATGGATGAATACAATGCCGACGTAAAGGACGACACTCATCGACTGCCGGTTGACAGACATAGAGAACGATGTGCACGTGAAAATATAAAGAAATTGTAAACAAATTCCGGTAACAAAAAAAAACACAATTAAATGAAAGAGATACGTGGTAACTCTTCAAGTTCAAGGAAATCAAGCGAAGAAGAAGAAGAAACATACTGAGAGCATAATAACTCTTTTAATAATGTTATCATATTCGAGCACATATTGATAACAATAAAAAGGGCAACAAATAAATGTTGAGTGACAAGGAACACGATAATATTGTGTCGCACTCTTTATTAAATATTATTGAAAATATTGGAAAACAACAATGCAACAACAACAATACCATCGGCATGTTTTCTGAATAATGAAAAATAAAAGAATAATCACGATAAAAATAATAATAATAATAACGAGACCAACAACAACAACAACAACAAGACCCGTAACACATAAAACACTGTCAACGTAATAAAATGGGGTTAACAATATCCAAAAATAGGAACACAAAAAACCAAACAAAACAATAAAAACAGCTTTGAAGAATCCTGCGCTTGCGTGAGAGGAGACGAACGGCGAGGTGAAGCAGGTCGGTCAATTTCAATTGAAAATAAAATCATTTAAAAAAGAGCAGTAAAATTTATTAAAATCGAACAAATCAACAACAACAACAACAACAACAAAATCAGTCAGATTTACGCGCACACACACACGCGCGCGCCCACATACACACGCACGCATCAAAAACAGCAGCAACAACAACAGTGTTTCCTACCCGGATGCGATTTGCTTTGAAGAGTCAGCTGGTCGCGGCCTACGTCAACTGCGATAATCATAGATAGTCTCTCCGATGGGGCATAAGGGGGTTGATGGTAAGGCGATAGAGAGAGGGGGGATGTATTTGGGGGAGTGAGGCTGAGGGGTTGAATTTGGGAAAAATTGGAGCTGGGAGCACTGAGCAAAAAAGGTCGCTGTGTCAAACTTCAAAAATTTTACTTTTTCCCATATTTTTTTATTCGTTTGATATTTTTTTTGCAATTTCCGAACGCGTTGAGTGGAAATTTTTAGCAAAAGCGTTTAAAAAATGAACTGAATGTATAAAAGTAATCGTAAGGTTTTGGGTGGAGGAGGGGGTGGGTAGAGACGTAATGGAAAGAGGACAAAACAGAATGAGAACGCAAACGAGGTAACCAACGTGCGAAGCAACCAATGATGATGATGATGATGATGATGATAACGATGATAGACGCATAGAGTGTGAGAGAAGGAAAGAATGAAAAAATGCCTGAACAGAAAGAAAACAGCTAAAAAATCCTAAAAAACTAAGGACTAAAAATGGGGAAGAAATTGCTTGGGCCCAAAACAAGAAAAAAATAGCTGAAAGAAAAATAAATCACAACAACCACAACAACCAGAGCGGCGGCAGCAGAGCCAGCAATAGGAACAGCAGCAGCAGCAGCAGCAACACCAATACTCACGACAACAACAAACACGATGCTCTAGCGAGAGAGAAAAAATGTTCGGCCAAAACATTTTTTTCGAAAACTTTCAGAGGGTGGACTGGCGGCGGCGCCGTTTTGAATGAATGCAGAGTGCGTTTTACAGGCCCCCGGTTTTACCGCTGTTTTTGTTACTGGCGTTGGCAATGGCGATGCTGTGTCTGTGGCGATGTTGGTGTGAGTGAATTCGGAGTTAGTTGGTTTGGTGTCTGTGCTGTTTCCAGCATAAAACCAACACCAATTGACTCGTTCCTTTAATAATGATGATAACGACGATAATGTTAATGATGATGATAATGATGTTAATGCTTATGATGATAATGAGGATGATGATTATGGTGGCTATAATGGCTATGTTGTTGTTGGTGATGACAACAACGATTAGATTAAAGCTAACGCTTTTGTTGATCATTATCATGAATATGATGATAATGTTGGTAGCCGTCTCCCACATCAGCAATGGATGTGACTACAGCTCCCGCAAATTTACCACCAATACATTTTACAGTTGATGAGAATTGTGGTGACAGTACTGATGTTGTTACTGCTGTTTTTGCTGCCGCCGGTATCGTCCTCGTCTACCGTGTCTATTGCTGCTGCCACTGCCCGTGTCACTGCTGCAAACTCTGTTTCGGCTTCAGTCGCATCCGCAGCCGCAGCCACAGCCACAGCCTCAGTCGATGCATTGTCGTCGTCGTCGTCGTCATTTGGGAGCCCCCCGAAAAATATATTGTTTCAGGTTTTTTCATCAACGCTTCAGTTGAGTTTTTACATCGGTGATGGATCGTGCTGGCTGCCGCTGCAACCAAACAATCAGACAGTCGGTCAGTCAGCCGGAGACTGAATCATTTTAGTCATTCCGTTCAATCTGACGAGACGCCCTGTGAAAAAACTGTACAGTCCGTTATTCGTTCTTAATACCGCGCGTTACCGCGCGTAGTCCCCACAAGGGTACGTATGCCATCGTAATCGAAGAACATGCAATGTCTTAAGACGTAGAATCAAAAGAAAAAATAAATAACAAAATAACAACAACAACAACAGCTACAGCTATTGCGTTTGAACACCTATGTGTTCGCTGAAGCTTTATTTGGTAGCTTCGGTACTACGAACTACGCGACCTTCAAGTTGTCAAGCTGAAGAGTCGTGTCGAGTGATGAAAAGTATCTGAGAGATACTTGAGCAACGTGTGCGCGCCGGAAATTTGATCCTTTAACTTGAGAACGGTCGAGACTGAGATCGAGACCGAGACTAAGACTAAGATTTAGAAAGAGAATGTGAATGCGTTATTGAGATTCAAGTTGCGTTCGTATGCGTGTGTGTGTGTGGTTGTGTTTTGTTTTGTTTGTCACCATGTATGTGTGTGTATGTGTTTGTGTAGATGTGTGCGTTTATAAGACATGGCCAACAATCCGAGCCTGAGTCATAAAAACGTTGCAGATGTGAAGCCATTAAAATTGATTCTGATAAATCCGTTTAATGCCACCAACAAACAATTTCAATCTTGAACGATACTTAATCAACGATTATCGTGTGTCGTTGGAATATGACAACGATCAGTATTTTACCGACAGGACTACGCAACGGATCGATGATTTATTTTATATTGCTTATGCTCAGTTTCATCTTTTTCGATTTTTATACGAATAAAAATTCGCGAAGTTGTCTTAGAGACAAAACGAAGAAAGTTTGGGAGATTTCTTGTTGAGAAATTATACTACGGAAATATAAAATATAAATTAATAAAAGTGTAAATTCTAATTAATTATTGAATTAATAAGAAATGTTTGTGAACAAATCACGTTAAAAAACAAAGAAAAAATAGAGAAAAGTATTAAGACAACAAATTTAAAATTCTTCAATTAAATCAAATTAAAAAATTATTTATCAAATTAATAAATATATATTATAAAATAGTATTAAGGAAGGAATTAAAAAGCCTTTGACTGAAATTCAAGCTCAAGACTATCAAATTAAAAACCGGAAAATAATTATTAAAACTTAAAAAATAATGCAAATAATAAAAATTTTTAAAATAAAATAAATTCGAGAAAGAAGGAACAAATTCAAAAGAAGCCAAAAAATATAGAAAAAGCCACGGATATTTATATTTATGTTTGTGATAACTTGTCTTATGTAAAATAATATTCGAAGTAAATACATTTAATACAATTTTGTGTAAATATAAAAAATAAATTTTATAATTATGGAGGTCTTAAATTAAGACAAATTCATATAAATTGTCTGAAAAAAAAGAGCCCCATACACGAATAGCCGCCTACTTTCATAACAACCATCATAATCATCCCCATTATCACCATTACCATCGTTATAATGCGTACTTAATTCATATTTACAGATAGTGATGCCGATTAATTTGCCGAATTATTTCGGTGGAGTGAAGTAATTTTAAGTTTCGGTGAATGGCACGCGTCTGTGTGTTTGCCCCTGTATGCATTTATACGTGTATATGTGTCTGTGTTAGTTAGTGTTAGCATTATATATGAATTAATTAATTATATTTGCACAAATGCCATTTGCAATTTTGCCCTTCTCCCGCCAACAAATACCAACAAATACATGCAAATACTCGTGAAATAACAATCACAAATTTCAAAAAAGAACACTATTAATTCAACATGAACAACAACAATAACAACAATAAAGCCAAAACAAGTACGATGGAAAAATGTACCAGCAGTTTGTTTGCGGATTAAATTTAATCTAAAAAATATTCATGCTTTGAGCGTCATTAATCAATGATAATATGTGTATAATTTGATTTCCTACGTCAGCCCACCCAATTCGTTTCGTAGCCATGCGGGGGAGGGGAAACAAAAACACAAAAATTTTAACAACAACAGCGAAAAGTCATTAATTTTACAAAAAAAAATATGTACTAATTATTTCATTTCCTCTCAACCATTTTTTTCTCCAATTAGGAACAAAGTTCACAAATAGACATTTTTAATAGCATTAAAAACAACAACAAGTAAAAACAACAATGATAACAAAAACATAATTTCGTTAAAAATAATATGTATTCATTATTTTAATTTCCCTCAAAGGTTTTTCCTTAATTATGAAAAAAAATCACAAACAAATTAAAATTCTATTCTATTCACATATAAATTTATAAATTAATTAATTGAATTTTAATTTTTTGAATTTATTTCTCTGAATCTCATTTTACACAGTTTTCACTATCGGTCATTGGTTTATTGATTCGAGGGGGTAATGTTTTGAATTTCTGAAGCGGTTTGAAAACAACCTCTTTTAAGAGTTCCATAAAATGTTCCAAGTATCGAAAATATTATATTCCAAAAGACTTAAGATGGAATTGTCGGATTATTTCAGTAAGGCATTTACCGCGTGAGCTGAGAGATCCATCAATAAAATAAGGCTTAGCCGATTTACTTCATTACTTGCCCTTAAGTTCAGTCCCTTTTTCGTCCTTTTCATCTAGTAATAAACATATGCAAGAGACTTCAAGCGGATCTCTTAATGTCTTTCTGCATATATTAAGTTCCAAAATATAGCGCTCAACCTTATGGTGTCTTGCGTCGGATTTTACGTTAAAAACAAAGAGCAGTGTACCGCAATCTTCATCATTTATGTTTAAGAAATTCAGAGCATCTTCTCTGTAACCACAAGCCTTCAATTTCGGATTATATAATTCTCCTATGACTCCAAAATCTACACGCATTTTCATTTAAAACCTCCAAATTATTGTGACGTTTCATAAGTTTACGATGAAGGATAAAGAATCAGGGAACAGACTTGATATGGTTCACAATTTGTTTCTTGGAATACATTTCCTAAAGCATAACTGGTTGTAGGTATATATCGTTCCCTTGAAGTGCTTCGGTCTCCGTCGACTTTCCTAGCATTTCTATCTTATTTCTTATTTCTAGGAGGAGACTTTCCTCCGCCTATCTTATTTCACCAATTGCTTATAAATTATTCACCACAGCACGTAAGGGTACTTCAAAAGCAATGCCTTTGTCAATTTCCTTTGCCAACATGTCGGCTTTTCAATGCATTGCACACCAATCTATATGAGCAGATATACCATAGATATACCTTGTTTTAAAAGCAGACTCGTTCATACCTTCCGAGCAATTTCCAACACCAAGGAATTCCAGGGCCACCCAGGTCGCTTAGGTTTTCTGAGAATTTAACTGACCTCGAGGATCGCTATTTTTTCATTCAAGCAGTTATTGTCCAGGTTGAACTATCTATCACAATTACTTCCGATTAAAAAGCCCTCGCGTAATTGCGCATTGCTTCGGAGCATTTGACTGCTGGGCTTCCTTCGCGTTTAAGCCCTTGCGACAGATAATCGCTTGCAAAATCGCCAAGAGGAGTCTACAATTGGCAAGGACTTTACAAAAATTACGCAGAAATTAAATAAATGTAATTATTCCCAAAAATTCAAAATTGAAAATTGATTCTTTCTCAATAAATTTTCGGTAGGTTTAGGAGTCGGCGTAAATTAAAAACTGTTAATTTGCAGATCGCGAAAATGTCTAAAGTGGGCACGATATCAGTCAATCAAGAATTCCAACGTAATATTAAACAATTTTTTTTTCTTGAGGTGCGGCCTCATAAGGTGTCCCAATAAGCTTATTACACAAATTTGTTGTGTACATTTATAAAGCTCTTTTTACAATATTTTGGAAAGCATTCCTCGATTACCGTCGATATTTTAAAGTCAGGAGATCAAATTTTGTTTTGCGTGCCAAATTTATAAAGCGTTGATTTACAATGAAGAGAAGTCAGAAGGCTAAGTTTCTAAAGAAATTTTAAGATAAACTTTTCAAAAAACTCATACATCGATTCTTTTCCAGAGTTCAGAATTTTCTTTGTTTGGAGAATTTCAATTAAGGAATATGAGTTGGAGAAAAAACTACTACCACCACAAAAAAATTGCTATCTATTTCAGAAATTGAAGGGAAGAAAATTGGATATACATATTATGAGAAATAACGCATAGTAATGCGTATTTAAGATATTCAAAGCTTTACGGCAAAGTATCTGTTCATTGTTTAGGCAATTGTTTAGGCAGTGCATCCCACGAATGCACCAGTGCATCCCACACTGGTGATTACTTTTCTTAGATAGTACACCTAATTGTGCGGTGTTCTTAAAGAAGCTCCTTTGCAATGTTGTTTCCCGTAATTGAAGTTGAGTTGGCTAGATTCACATCTTCATGCATTTATTGCATGCATTGATACATTTATTGCATGAGTCTCAACAACACCTTCTAAATGTTGTTGAGACTGCGAAATGCATTAGAGATCTTTTAAGTATTGATGGTGATGGTTTTACACTTTTTTTGTCTTTAGACTTTCTGCCCCCTTGTACGAAGAAATGAAATATTTTAATTGTATGTATGTACCATGTACCCCGTGGAACATCCCCGAAACCGGTTTGTCTTCCAACCTAAATTGACGAGAAATGATGAAAAATTGTTCCCAAAATATATCTCGCATAAATAAAAAATGGCTGGCTGCAGAAAGATTGTATTTCTTATTCCGAACTGTTTTAGCATTGGAGTCTGCACCTACGTCCGTCTTGTAATCAGTTTTCCCAAAGCGCCAAATTTCAAAATGTTTTGTCGATAATTCAAAAACTGCCAACAGTATAAGGTTAGAGCTTATAATTTTCTGTACAACATCCATTTTGAAGCCTCTTATTTGCCTAAAATCGGTTAGCCGTAAAAGGAAGTAATGCGTTGATTGCATTAGATTATTCCCGTATTCTCTTTAGATAAATTTTTTCACGAAGTTTAATTAAGTTTATTTCTTCCCAAAAGAAGCAGCCGGGGTAAGGTTGGTGTATGATTGCTGAACATATTTCTTTTGAACCGTGTAGAGCTCCTCATTTTTTGTGTCGCCTTTCTTGAAATCATTTCAAATATGACCTGGTGTAAAAATTTTGGCACAAATTTATAAAGTTCTTTAAGTACTTTCTGAACAGAACATATATATGTTTTAGTTCAGTGTAGCTAATGGAAAGTTCCTCTCTTATAAACACTCGTCAACTATCTGTAAAAGTTCCTCAATAAAATATCCTTACAATAGGTTATAGAGGCTTCCTATTCAGATATTTATTATTCAATTCAACCAAATTTAAATGCTGAATAACAGTATTGTTGATGAGGTGATTCAAAAATTAACTGAGCTATTTGGAACGAATTTATGTCATCAATTGTCAAGTCTTTTTCAAAGATGGCACATCTCCAAAACCGGTTTATCTACAAACCGAACTTGACAAGGGATTATAGAAATTTTTCGATTGATCATTTATCATTCACGCTGAAAACAAATGGTTCACGAAAGGTAACTTCTGCCGAAAAGAGAAATTCTTGTTTAAAGTGCCTAAAACGATCGAAATTTGGTTTTCGAGATATCTGAAATGCAAACTAACGCTTGTTTTTTAAAAGCTTTTCTCTCAGATTATTACTTTTTTATTATTTCTGCAATTAAAACTTTTTAAAGAACACACAGTAGTTTACACTCCAGATATCTCGAAAACCGTATTTGGGGAGCTTTAGGGAGGGAGTATTATTAAAAAGATTATATCAATGCCTTTTAAATTATTGAAAGGATTTAAATATTTCCTTCTTAGTCATATCCTTCTTATTGAACTAATCATATAATTAATAATTTAATGTTATTAATTCTATTAAATACGTGTAAAATTCATTGCAGAAGATTCACGTTCATGAAGTCATTAAAATTCATCAAAACTTTATTACCAATATCTTCATTTTTAAGGTTTTGTTCAAATTTTTTTATTAAACACTTTTTAGGGAAAATTATTTATTATTTTTGTCCGTTACCCAAATTCCGAAGTATATGTTTTTTTATTACCACATTTGTTTACGAATATTTCAAACATAGAAAAACTGGAGGGTAGAAATTCACGACATTGACAGTCAAGGTTCTTCCCTTTTTCCTTTATTTTTTCTCTCTCATCTCTTAATAAATTCCAATAAAAACCAAATCCATTTAAATTGAAAGATTTGCCAGACAATGACCCAGATTCCACGAAAAAAAAAGAACCAATATATTTTATCTAACTCTCTTACAGTTCAGTTTTCCATATTTTTTTCTATTCTACAACACTCCGTAATTGTTTTTTTTTTATTTTTTTATATGGCATTAGAAAAAATTGTGATATATTGAAATATCATAACAAGGTCATGACCAATAAATTGTAATCAAAATCGTGGCGCCAGAAAGAAGAATTCGCAAATAGTTCATAAAATATTCAGCGAACGAACGAGCGTATAAACGAACGAACTTTCAACCGCTTCTAACACTCGACGATAACCGAGTGCGAGTATCAGTGTGTCTAACGGTATATCTGTTCTCTGTGTGTTCTCTTTTTTAGTCTTCTGCTCGTCATAATTTTTTTTGTGCTGGCGACGATCAACGGCCATAACAATGACAATGCCGTTATGTCTACCGATATGTTTGTCGGTGTGTCTGCCGGTGTGCTTTCGTCAATACTCTCGCGAAAAGTAGAAAAAATATCTTAATCGAATCCTAAATTCTCCGCCAATGCACGACAAACAACTAGCGGTATACTTTCTCTCTGCCTCTCTCTCTCTATCTTTGTATCTTTCCTCTCTTATTTCCTTTTTATGGCAATTGTAACACTTTTTTATTCCTTCAACATATTTTTCCATCGATTCTAAGCACTAGCGAAATAAAAATATTATTAAAAAATTATTATCACAACAACAACAATAGGGGCAAAATGATAGCAACAACAACAACAACAGGAGTGGGGCAGAAAACTTAACAGACAGAAAACAATGTCAGACGAAGTAAAAAACCATAAGTGTTTAGATATATAAACATATAGACACACCGATACAAACACAAATCCAAAAAAAAACACACCCACACACTTACATATTTCTAAAAAAATTTACAGACAAGCAAATACAACAATTTCTCTATAAAAATCTGATAAAACAATATGAAAAAGTCTGATAAAAAATTAGGAGACGCAAACTCACAAAAACTTGCAAACACATAGAAATCCGTCGGAAAAATGCACGAATGCACCAAATGCATATACACGCGCGCACACACACACACACTCGCACTCACACATACAATAGCACTACTAAGCAACCTTTCGGTTTTATTATAAAAAAGAAATTAATAAGTTTAGGCGAAAAAATGCACGACCACAAAAAAATAAAACCAAAAAAATGCATATAAAATGAAAATTTCGAAAGAAAAAAGAAGATTAGAGGAGAAGGTTGCGATGCTTGTCTAAAAAATTGCATCCGCCGCCAGATCCTTCGCGTCAACTTTGTTACAAACATAAACACAATCACCGCGGCGCTGCCGCCGCTGATGATGATGATGTTAGTAACGGTTTTCCCTTTACGATTTATTTTTGTTTTTTCCTAGAATTTGCTCGGGATGGTGGACGATGGAGGCGGGGTTGGGGGGAGGTGTGTAGGATCAGGTTTCTTGTTGCTCAATTCAAAAAGCTAAATCATGAATAGAAAAAATGGTGGCGAAGAAAAATTTAAAAAAGTCATCATCAATAAAAAAGTGAAAACATTTTCATCGCTCGTGAGAAGTGAAAAAATGTACCGTTCTTTCCCTCTCATTTCTTTCTTTTCCTCTCATTCCTTTCTCTTCTTCTGTTATCATTGCTTCCACTACAGAGAATTGCCTCCAAATCACCATACCACCCGACCCCACCCGACCCCACCCAACCCAACCTCATTTACATTCAAGCTTTCTTCACACTCGGCTTTTTTCTTCGTCTGAGCGAAGAAAGAAATGGATTTTTTCATTAGTTCGCTGACTCTCTTCTGCTTTTCGAAAGCGTTTGCGACACCGTTTGCTTTTCAGCCAACACTGTTGCAACAACCAGCTGCTGCTGCTATTTTGTTGTTGTTGATGCTATTGATACTACATCTTCTTAACGCCGACACTGTATGCGAGAATGTTGAAGAGGAAGTACGCAACAGTTTCCGGTAGTTTAGAAGAAGAGAATTCAAAAGAAGAAAAGGCAAGAAGATAAAAAAAAGAAAATGTAAATTAAAAAAAAGACAAAGATAAACATGTGATAGAGGCTGAAAGGAGTAGACAATATAGACATAATATCGTGAGAGGGGGAAACAAGAAAAAATTTCAGTAAAAGTAAGAGTAAGAGAGGAAATAGTAGACAAAAGAAGATTGATCCGTTGAAAATTTTTGCTTGCTAAATTGATGGCTTGATGGTTGTTTTTCTAATAAAGATAACATGGATAAAATTTGAATTTTTGATTAAGATGCTTTTGTGAGCGAAAGAAGAAAACGAAGATCGAAAATGTGAGAAGATAGATTAAGAAAATAAGAAGAAAGCTTAATAAAGACAAGAAGGAAAGTATGCATTAATTTTTGGATTAAAAAAAGGAGATCGAACAAATAGAAGTTCGAGGCAATTAAGGATATTAACAAAAAAAACTAACAGTCCATTCGGGGCAGTGTAATCGCAATATTGAATACACGTCTGAAAACGTTAGAAAAGTTCTCAAGAATCTAGTCGACAATATTCGAAACGTTATTTCAATATTTTAAATTATGTTTTTTACAATACTACTGACAAGCCTGTCTGAGTACTTCGAAGGAAACCCACGCGCATAGATTGATTAAGAAAAAACGGACAAGGGGTCAAGAGTTCATGTGATAAACAGTAGTGGCATAGGAAGCAAAATTAGCGGTGCTAGAGAACGCCTGAATAGTATTCTATCAACATGATCCATTGCTTATGATTCAGTCTCGTCTCAGACCAAACAATCAGAAAATCTACCCGTGGTTGACACATAGTGAATTCTTGTTAGAGATCCTTATATTGTTTTTATTGCTTACTGGACTTTCTTCTCATGAATCTCACAGCGACTAAACCGTCATGCAGTCCACCTCTTTAATCGAAATTTAATCCATTCGATAATCGATGACTAAATTTGAAACTAAAAAAAAATATTACTAATGATGATTCTGCAACAAAATTTAAAAAATATTTAAAGGACATTTCCCGAAAAATTAAATAATGAAAATTTCGTAAAATACAAAAATACGTGCAAACAAATAAACAGTCCATAAGCGTCGAGAATTGAAATAAAAAAAAGCGTAAATTAGCCGAAGTATCGCAAAATACTTTGCCCGTATTATTTCCCACTCGCTAACGCCTCCTTGGTCAGCTCAAACAATTACGTCATTATGGAAGGGCGTCTCATTGAATATCGCCCCCTGGGTGGTGGTTTGGATTACCATCATAATTCACCACTTATTGGCGAGATACCACCCACTGGTGGTGATTATACGCATGCGGTACACCGTTCGATAGATCAGTTAAGGAATAGTTTGAACGAGCGTGTCACCATCGGTCCGCTTAGTGTTTTCTCAAACACGGCGGACTTACGTGGCTCCGTATTGACATATAGTAATCAGCAACATCATACACAACATCACCATCACCACCAACAACAGCATCCACATTTGCCACCGCCGCCGCAACACCAACAACAACATCTACAACAACAGCAACAGCATCACCCACAGATAAATCAATACAATTTATCTGCAACCAATCACGTCGGCAACAACATCAACAACAATAACAGCAGCACCGTTACCGTAGACAGCAGTCAATCGACTGATTCCGTTCAGCATCAACAAACGCATCCGCATCATAATTCGCAACAACAACAACAACAGCAACAACAACAACAGCAACAGCAGCAACACAATCAGCACCCGAAACTTAGTGGAGCGATAACAACAACAACAGCTCCAGGTGCGACAAGTACCAGATCAATGGAAGAGAGTGGCAATGCAAATACCAAGATGCCATCCACTGGACCGTCGCCTACCGTTGCTTCTGCTACAGCAGTCTCGGACGGTTCAGCTGCCGTCGTTAGTTCTACGAACGGCGAACATCTATTGCCGATTACGTCCAGTTCGCACAGTGGCAGCATGCGTGGTCGTAAAGCCAAAGTCTATCCACATAATCCCAACCAGCACATTATTACCACGAGCAACAGCGTGGATAATGGTGGTGCCCGTCACCATCACAATAATCTAAACGAAAATACGTCCACCAACGGTATTTCATCCTCGACTAGTTCGCCGCAGCATCACCTGCAGCACAATTTAGATGTCAAAGACTCGAAGGTACTCAACGGTATATTTTAGTGAGTGGGAAAGCCCATGTTTTTTAGGGCACCGGGAAGGCTAAAAGATATGACAGTGATGTGATAAATTGATAGGATAGGTTTATATAAACGCTGAATCATATGTCGCGCCTCTCTCTTTTTTACAGACACACCTTTTTACAACGTTTTGATTTATTTGTTCTTATTTTTGTTCTTCTTCTCATTCGCAGATTTTCGGCTCGAAGGCGGACCTTCAGCTACACACTCAGATCCACATGCGCGAAGCGAAACCCTACAAATGCACCCAATGCGCAAAGGCCTTCGCGAACTCGTCGTACCTTTCGCAGCACACGCGCATCCATCTCGGCATCAAACCGTATCGCTGCGAGATCTGCCAACGTAAATTTACGCAGTTGTCGCATCTGCAGCAGCACATACGCACGCACACCGGCGACAAACCGTACAAATGTCGACATCCGGGCTGCCAGAAAGCCTTTTCTCAGCTCTCGAATTTGCAATCGCACTCCCGTTGCCACCAGACGGACAAGCCATTCAAGTGCAACTCTTGCTACAAATGTTTCTCGGACGAGCCGTCGCTGCTGGAACACATTCCAAAGCACAAGGAGTCGAAACATCTCAAAACGCACATTTGCCAATATTGCGGCAAGAGCTACACCCAGGAAACATATCTGACGAAGCACATGCAAAAGCATGCCGAACGCACCGATAAGCGACCGCCCATTGTAGTCACGAACACATCCGGCGGCAGCGCCACTGTTTCTTCATTATCTAACCCAGCTGCGACTACGCCTGTTTTGGGGCCTAACTCCATCGGTGGCAGCGGTATCTCTTCCTCAAATCATAATCGGGGTAATCTCAGCCTGCCACCCGTTACGATTGCCCCCGCAGAACATTCGTACTGGCCGAAAGTCAGTCCGGATTCGGCGGCGAATTTAAGTGAAGTCATGCATCAACAACATAATTCGCAGCAACAACAACAGCAACAACATCATCACCACCACCAGCATCAGCAGCAGCAACAACAACAACATGCGGCGCAACATCATGCGAGTCAGCAGCAGCAACATCATCAATCGCAACAGCCGCAACAGCATATGGATTTCCCGCCAATCAATCCACACCAAGCGCCTGGCAGTGCCTCCGGCACAAGTGGCGGGCCAACAAATGGACACATAGAACTCCAGACGCATCATCCCAGGATGGCAGACAATGGACGAGAAGATATCGGTAAGTGAAGATTATCGGTGAAAAAAGTTAATCAAAATTCGAGCGCGCTTATGGAATCCCTCAGAATTTAAGAGAAAGTACGAGCCCGTTTTTACGACCCAGGCTTGACGATTCGATTTTTAAAAGCATTAACAAAAAATTAAAAGTTAAAAAAAAACACTTTCATCATCTATCACTTCTAGTTTCCACTCCTTCTACGGTTGGCCCATACGATGCCGCTGCAATCACCAAAACCTCTAGCAATTCTGCCTTCACGCCCATCAACTCAATGACGCCACACCTCAATTCGCTCGGTCATCATCCGATGGCGCAACGCCCGTACCTTTACGATGCGATCAGTTTCCAGAATAAAAATGTCAATCAAAATAATGCCAATGGTTTTCCAAATCAGCTGATTTCACTGCATCAAATCCGCAATTACGCCCATCAACCGGCTGGTCTTATGGCGGGTGACCATTTGTTGGGTGTGAGTGTGGGTCCGGGGAAGGATAAAGGATAGCTATATTTTTAAAGAGCTTCGGCTCGGAGACCAATAAAAACAAACATGTGAGATAACTTTGAAGAAAACTAAAATTCAAAAAGTATTTGGCGAGTTTAATTGAAAATTAAGATAAGAAAAATGGGATGATAGGGTGCAACAATATTCAAAAATTCTGGATGGTATTAGTAAATAAAATTATTGAATCATTAAAATTAATTTAGTTACTTTTCTTTATAAGTTTTGTAGTTATTCAGATTGTTCAAATTCTTAATTTGTTCTCTAAATTCGTGCTATTTTGCTTACTTTACTAATTTAATTGTCTACTACTATTTAACTTACTAATTTATGAGGGTGTGTTTTTATATGATCAATTTTTCAATCAAGAAAATTCAAGAATTTTAAAAATAATTTAAAATCAAGAAACATTTTTATACCGAGGTTTACAAAATAGAAATTATCAATGAACATTTAGTGGTGACTCTACAAAGGCTCTGTTAAAGGAATGTCATAAATTAAGGCTTTGTTGAGGGCGATTCAAATTGAATGAAGCGACTGATGGTAAGCGTGTGAAGCCTTACTACCAATAATCCGACCAATAATACGGAAAACGATAAGTCTCTCATGGAATGAATAAATAGACTTCTTGAACAGCTCACTATGGCTTACCAAGATTTTGACAAATTTTCGCAATTGAAAGTAAAAACATTATCGGTTTACTAATTCCCACAAATTACCTTTTTAAAAATTCACCATCTCATGGTTTCTAAAATATCACATTAGTAATGATGATACTTGTCGACAATAACGTTTAGCCATTCCTCCAGAGAAATTGTTAACAATCTCGGCAAAAGCTTCGTAACCATCCTTTTAAAATTCATGTCCAAAACACTACCAACGGGTCAAAGTTTTCGTTCAACCACCCAAAAATTTCCCCATTTTTCAGCATTAATTTGACTATAATTTTAATAACTAACTGTTATAAATTTGAAACAATATTTCACAGTGAAAAAGTTTGCTCTTGTTTAAAAAACGGTTTGGTTTCAACAACTATTGCTTTCAAAAATTATGATTACAATTAATATTTATTTTTTAAATATTATTTAATTTCGTCACTAATTTGAATAAAATTACATTGAAAAATTTTTAAAACGATTTATTTATTGCTTTTGCTTTTAGTTTTTTAAACATGAAATCTTTAATTCGCCGTAACGTCTTCGGAGAATTGAGCAACGAGATTACTCAATAACCGTCCATTAATTTTCAAAATTTTTTATATAGTTTCATTAGGTAAAAGTTAGAAGTTAAATTAAAATTCTAAATTGTGACAAAAATTCGAGATGTAATAATTTATAAAGGCTTCTGAAGTGCAGAAAAGAGATTTTATTTAAATCAAAATTCAAATAGATCTTAAATACGTAATTAATTAAGAAAAATTTGAAGATTTTTTATATATAAGTATATTTCTTATAATATTTCTATTTAAATACAAAACAGATCTAGCAGGTAACTCTTTCCTAAACATCTACAAGGACTACAACTATTTGAATTTTAGTCTTCCTTAATATTCCGTGGAATAAATAAAACTTAAAATCTTTTTTTTAAGAGCACAATAATCAAATCTTTTGTTATAATCCTTTTAGAGATGAAAATTTCTATTATTCTATGACATTCGAAAACTCTCCAATATTTTTTAATTAACTTTAGAATTATGGTTTTTGCATTTGAAAAAATTTCGTTTTCATTAAATATTTCCTATTATGTTTACAAACATAAATATTTTCAACTTAATAAAAAATGTATATTAAAAAAAATTACCAGAATTCAGTGTAAATCTAAGGAATAAAATATCTGTATTTTAATTCGAAATTAATTTCAACTTTCGATAAATGAATGGTATTATTGTAAATATGAACAAAAGAAAATACTTCAAAAAAGGAAGCCCAAACTTAAGCTATAATTAATGTGAATTATTATTTAATTTTAATTATCATTTAAATTGAATTTTTATTATAATTGTTAGCTAACATAATTTCTTATTTATAATTATTTAAAAGGTAAAAGAATACATTAAGGCTTTAAGAGAAAAACATTAGCTATGATATACAGAAAAAATTCCATAAAATTTTTCAAAAAAATAATTATGGTTTATTGAAACAAAACAACCAACCATCTTTTGTAAAAATAAAATTATTATAATAAAAATTATTTAAGAAAATCTAAAAACAAAATACCTAAATTTTTTAAGCACAATAAATAATACAAAACTTAATAAATAAAATAACATCAAGACTGAATTTGAACTCAAAGTCTTTAAAATTATAAAAATGGCAAATTTATGACAAAAAGAAATTTTAAAAATTATTAAGATTTTAACTCTTTTCCTTGAAACACTAATTCCATAGGTTTTAATAATTGTTAAGTAGTTAAAAGATTAAGAAAAAATAAATTTAATTAAATAATTGAAAGCCTGAAAAGAACCAAGTTCGAAACGGTCAAACAAAAAAATATATGTCATTTTTTTTACAATCATCTCGCATCAAAGAAAAGATCTTATTACAATGAAAAACATCCGTTTGAATGTTTCCTAAAATAAAACTAAAAAGAATGGACAACTACGAGTAACTAATCACGTTATGATTACCTAAAAGTTACTAAATTTCATTGCCAGCAAAAAGAAAACAAAAAGGAAATATCGGTGAGAAAATAACTACGGTGTAGAAACTATAAAGCTCTCAAAACTGTCAAGCTCTCTCTATAAATCAAAAATAAATGAAATAAAATATATATAAATAAAATTTGTCGATGTGAAATGATATAATTATTTATTAATGATAAAATACGAAAAATAGTGAAAATAATTAAAAGATTTTTAGTAAAATTATGAAACACTATGGTAATAGATAAAGACAGAAATCCTAAAACCTAATAGCAATTCAAATTACAAACACAAAAACACAACAGCAACAACAACAAAGACAAATATATTCATTTACATCTATTAAATCGAATCAAAAAGTAAAATAAATCGTTTGAAAATAAACAAATATTTGTATTAATGCTCTTCTATATTGATGATAATAATGATGTCAATGATATGCAAGAGTCAATAACTAATACAACAACAACAACAGCATTAACTTGAGCTGGTATTGAGTAACTAATTTCAATGTATTTTAAGGACAAACATTTTTAACAATTAATTTTAAAATTATTGCAATTAAATTCAATAAATGTCGAAGGGAAATTTATTTCTATCGTGTATTTTCTTTCCTCAAAAATATGATACCCTGATTCTTTTAGTTTGAAAACGAACGAACAGATTTTACTCGTTGAAATTAAATCCAGCGAATAACGAGAGAAAAATTTAAAGAAAAAAGTTCTGAAGATTCGTATTGGTTTCTTAATATAATTCAAAATAATTGACTTACTTTGCTTCGCTCATTCATTCGCTGCGTCCGTCCCACCCTGTAATTTCTATATGAATAAAAGGATCACATCGAATTTATATGAAAAAGAAAGTAATTAATTTTTAATAAATATATTTATACCGGCGTATTATTCTTCTTAAAAATATTTTGTAATAATTAACATCAATAATTGTTAGCACCCCAGTATTTTCATCAAATTCCTCTACAACACCCTCAAGATAATAACGTCCTCCGTTGAATCCATCAAATGAATAGCCAGTGCTTATAAAACCCATTTCCCTTTGTTGTTGGTGATTCAACAATAAGTTGTGATGAAATTCCGAATGTGCTTCGAAATGATTGAATGCATTGAGACAAATGGGCTTAGCTTGAATGTTGGTCAGATTGAGAGGATTAACCAGAACCAATAGAATGATTTTATGGTGATTATCGTTATTTGAAATGGAATAATCATGACTATAAATATTTAAAAACGAAAAAGAAAACGATTAAATTTGTGAATGGGAAAAATCGTAAAACTTACTCGGGCAAGAGTATTTGCGAGATATTATATAAATCTTCGATGCGATATTCGTTTGCGTGCAATACTTGCAAATGATGACCCAACATTACACTGTAAAAAATCGCTTCAGTTTGTAATTGCTTGGCGGTCATTTTCGTAAAACATTTGGCAGCTGCATTTTATGAAATAAAGAACAAGACAAGAGAGAGAGAGAGGGATTATCTTAGCAAGAAGAAGACAAGTAACAGTAATAGCCTTGACACAGGTTAAAAATTATACTTGCCCGAGATGATCAAATTGGGTGTAATGATGGTGCCACCACAAATTCTCCGCTGAGTACCATCAAAGAGACGACTGTATATGGTGACATGCCAGGGTCTGTTGATGATTGAAAGAGGATTCGCCTCCACCGGCACCATTATACCACACTGCGGTTTACATTTAAATTTCGGGTAATCCCACTCTCCGTCAGCGTCACAGGTAAGTGTATTTATTTTAGGTCTTCTTACAGGTAGCTCATAACCAGGAGCACAACGCACTTGGGCTGTAGTACCAGTATATAGATTACCCGTGCAGTCGACTGTCTTATTGTCGTAGAAGCAAGATACAATGGTAGAAATGCCCTTGGCGAGAGTTACGTGAGAGCACAATTCTACAGACGGAAGAATGAAAAACAGGATTACTTGAATAGGTTTTTGTTTCGTGTGTGTACGTGTGTGTGAATTACTAACTGACGCAGGATGCTACAGGATACTTCCAACTATTGTTTTCCAGACATAAGTTCTCTGCGTAACCAAACAAAGCCCACCCTCTCTCACAGAAGAATAAAATTTGTGAATTTCCAGATACTCGGGTACCCAAAGGAAGCAGCAATGGTTGATCGTAGATATGTCGCGCTTGAAGGGAACGTCGATTGAACGGTATCAAACATCCGTTTTGAGGCGTAGTTGTGGGTTTGAGTGTCAACGGTGGTTTCTCACCATCGGGCCTTCTCTTGTATCCACACAAATCTGACGCTTCATCTGAACCGTCAATACAATCAATAAAGCCATCACATTTGGCATTGCCGCGTATGCAACCGCCATAACCACAACGGAAGGCGTAATTCGGGCAATAAAGGTAACTACACAATTCTACAGTTTCGTCGGAGCCATCCAAACAGTCCTTCAAACCATCACAACGCTGTTCCATACGAATACATTCACCAGATTTGCATTGCATTCGAAGCGTCTCACTAAAACGTGAAAATGAATGGAGAAAATTTATTGACTTCTTCCTTTATTTGAGTTCTACAGGATTAATCTTACCCTTCTTGTATATCAAGAATTTGTACTTCTTCCATGAATCGGCTGCAATTTCCAATTAATTGTTGCTCCAATCTGCGAATGTCGCGACTACATAAAAAACTCGTTTCATCAGAATTATCATGGCAATCTTGAAGACCATTGCATTTGGTGGTACCGGTAATGCATGCACCGTAGGCACAACGAAATGCATAGGGCGGACAAAAACGATGTATACAGTGTTCAGCGGATTCATCCGAATTATCCACGCAATGGGCTATACCATCGCAGAGTTCATCAGTTTTAATGCACGCACCGTTATCACATTGCCACTGAAAGGAGCTACAGTGGTCCAACTGGGTGGTAGCAGCTGGTAAATTGGAGGAAAGTATTATTCTTTGTGGTGAGCTTAAAAGTGAATAAATATACAATCAACAAACTCGAATTTGGGAGTTTTTTTTATTTGGAAAATAAATAGAAATAATTTTTAATTGATATTTTTAATTGCAATCAAATTATTTCCAACTATTATCAATTAACACTTGTATGCTGCCCGTATGACATTTTGCCGTAAATTTAAATTAATTTTATTGTTAATTATTTACAACAATTTATAACAATTATAATTATAACAATTTCAATAGTTTCATATGAAATTAAGTATATACTTCCGCTGAAGCGTTTCCTTCGAAATGGTTTAATCCCGAAAAGATCGAACTATACCTCTTTTCGGTAAAGAAAGGAAATGCTTTGTAAATTCAATATTTCATTGGATGAACATGTTTTAAGAATTTTACAGAGGATTGTTTTTATAATAATTTTCCTTTTTTCATGCATATATTTTTAATTTTACTTTCATATTACTTTTTCTGATTGGTGATAAGAAAACTATTTGACTTGACTTCTTATTCAAAAGAAACTTGTGGATGGTGATTTTTTTTTTGTAATAGCAAATTTAAGTGTAAAGGTCAGGAAATACTTTAGTGGAATAAAAAATAAATTTATACTTGAAACTTCTTTTTAATAGACCAATTATTATATTTTACAATATTTGGTTTTTTACCTGTGGCAACATTTGCAAGAAAACATATCCATAAGAAAATATAAAACCGATACTTCCGCAACGAGTTTATTCTTGGCTTTAAATGCATAATTTTTTCATATTTTCAATAAATTACAATTAAAAAATTATTTACAAATTATTGCATAAACGAATTTACACTCGAAAGTAATGACTACCAAACTCGAACTAAACAATTAATTGCACTGCTGGGTCGATGAAGGCGATGATTTGACTTTATGTGATTAATAAAAACCAGATTGCATAAAAATAATGAGAACAAAAAACGTAAAGAAAAACTGGCTGGAGAGACACAGATGTTACCAGACTCTCTCTCCCTTTCTCTCTCTGTCTCTCGCGTTAAATGAGCGATAATCACTTAAACAGAGATTTAAGAGAGAAACTTTGCATCAATGAAATCTGAGTATTTCTCTCCTCATTTGCTCCTTTTCTTCCCGTTTCTCACCACTTCCATTTAAGTACCAGAAATACCGTCATTCAATATAATTTTTTTCAATAATTGAAACAACGCAATCACATTTTTTCATCTTTCCTCTAAAAGTCTTTTATCTCATTACGTCTTAATTCCTCTATTAGTGTATCAAAATAATTAACATTCGTTAATGCCACTAAACCGTTTCGAGCACAATCCTGTTCCTTGATCGGTGCATGACTGATGATACCAATCAGGAAATAATAAGTCTCGGCACCGAGCCTCTGTGCACGTACAAAGCCACCACCACTATCACCGCGACACGCCGATTTGCCATATTCATCCTTCAGACAGAATTTATCATCCGGTAAGTCATAGTCGGTGACCTGATTAAGTTCGCGTCTGCATTCAGCATTCGAGATCGCTTTCATCGTAACGCTCTGCAATACTTCGGAAGCCTGTTGGTTCTCGGTGATTCCCCAACCGGCAAATTTACCCATCAAACCGGTTCCCACTTCTTTTCGGGCATTCTGTAGAAATTCTATGCAAATGGGACGTATTGAAGCGGTGAATACGAATTGAAGGTCTAAGCGAAGAACTATAATGTCACCCTTGTAGTTCTCGTTGCGATCATCATAGGCTCTGTAAAAAGAGAAGAACAGAAGACGAAAAGAGAACAAGAGCGAGAGAAAGAGAGGGAGTAAGAGTTAGGAAATTTGTTGACTGCGGTCAGGAAGGTCGGAGAAAAGCAGTTCAAGGACAATAATCTTGAAATTATCTTAATATAATCGATAATAAATAACTATTTTTTTTAAAAACTTGTTTTCAGTTTTCTATCAAGCAGAAACGGGTAACAGTCTCTTTCAAATCTGGTGAAATTGCACTCTCCCTCTCTCTCTTGCACACCATGAGAGATCGATTATATTAAGAATTTATTGATACGAGTTATTAAAAATCTCAAATTAAAAGATTATTCTCCTCTAAAGCTTCTTCTCCATAGCTTTATTAATTTCTTACGGATCCATAAAGAATTCACTGATATTTCTCGCTTGTCTTTCGACGAATTCCTTTTCATTATCATATTCGCGATAGTATTTTCCAGCCACAGCATTATAATAACTCTTATCAAAGAGCCTCGAGTTAGCTTCATTCCAAAAACAATGAGCCGCTATAGATGGTAATTATTAGATTGAATGAAAAGATCTTCATCAGAGATGTTTCTTGCCTGAAATAACTAATCGCGGCGCAATGATTGTTCCGCCACAAATATGTACGAAGGGACCACTAAATTTACTATAGATTCCCACATGCCAAGGTGTTTCCGTTATATTGATGGGTGTACCGCCACGAGAGAATTTTGTGGTAGGCGGTGCGACATTGCCACACTTCATCTGACATCTAAACCGTGGATAGTCCCAAACACCCTTGGGAAGGCAGGTTGTTATGGCGGTATTCAGATTCGGTTGCGGTAGACTAAATCCACTGGCACAACCGAAACGTGCATTGGTTTCGGGTGGTACACTCTCACCACACGGTATCTGTCCACCGTCCTGTTCGCAGCGAACCGTAGTCGATAATCCAAATAGTTCAGAAGCATTACAAAACTCTGTAATAACCAGAGAAAAAGGAAGAGAAACAGTGAAAGAGAGAGAGACACAGAATTAAAATTCTTCAAACACCTTCAAATTCTTACTTACTTTGACATTTGGGCAATGCATACCGCCATTGCTGGCGACTGCAGAAGTTATTCTTCTGTCCCAGCAACGTGTACGAAGGTAAACATCGAAATTTTACAATAGTATTCGTACGAACCAGAGCTCCTTCCGTTAGATATTGATCGGCATAATCTTGTATGATCATATGAGGATCTGTTGGCAGTTGACACATGTCCAGGAATGGATTGCGTTGTGTTGTCACTAAAGACGTTTTAGTGGTAGGGCTGATCGTGGTGGTGGTTGTTGTTGTATCTTTTGTACGTTCCCCCCGATTTCGTGGTGTTCCGCAGAGACTGGAAGCCTCATCAGAACCATCGTTACAATCCACCTTACTATCACATTTCTGTTTACCGTTAATACAACCACCGTAACCACAGCGAAAGGCAAACTGTGGACAACTTGTGACTGAACATAATTCGACTGTTTCGTCTGAAGCGTCGCGACAATCAATTTGACCATCGCATTTTTTTATATTTTCTATGCATTCGCCAGATTTACATTGCATCGAGTTATCGCTGTAGCGACAAAATTGATTGCAATGAGTGCGGTAAAGAACGAAGGAGGGGAGAGAGAAGAAAATATTCATCTCTTTAGAGAAAAGAGTCAATTTTATGACTCACTCACCTGCAGTTACCCTTAAGTTGCCTCTCTAGTGCTTGTAATTCCGTATATTTGGCACACAACGCAGTTACTTCATCCGAATTATCAGCACAATCCTTTCGTTTATTGCATTTTGCGTTACCCGCCACGCAACCGCCATAGGCGCAACGAAATGCGAACTGAGGGCAATTTGTCCCCATACAATTCTCTACTATTTCATCGGAACTATCCTTGCAATTAATTACGCCATCACAGACCTCAGTCGAGTCTATGCATTCACCGTCATCACAATCCCATTCATCGGCATTACATTGCGATTGAACTGTGTGAGCAATTGAAGATAATTTAGTAAACCTTTAGTAAATCTTCAGTAAATCACATATAAATGTATTTTTCGTTGATTTTCATTCAAATTAATCGACTGATTTATTGAAGGCGTTCGTCATATTAGTGTCGAAAAAGAAGATTTAAATGTCCATTCATTCAATCGAAAATATTGATGACTTCAGATGATCTTAAGGTCAAGCAATAAAACCCACGAAAAGCATTAAAATTATTTGCCTCGAAATCGAGCAGGAATCCAATACTTTCTCGTATTTTGGAGATGCGTTAACAAAGAATTATTTACATGTGACAACATCATCGACACCGGCGTTTTCAATGCAACAGATTCTACATCATTGCCATTACAAAAAACCATTTACAAGACCGACTCAACACACTCCAAGATAAGGGCGGACGTATAACTTGAATTTCTGGTTTTAGGTTTGCTTTGTTATTTTTCCTTTAAAAATAACTTCGCAGTTAAACACTTTCCTTAATTCGTCTTCCAAATTTCCTGAGTTTTCTTTAAGTACTTACCGTGTTTTGGAGCTTGTGCAAATATGACAAATGTGACAGCCAGAGCCAAGATTTGTAAATGCGAATAATTGTAACCATGACAATGAAATCTTTTAAAATATCGTAACTGCATTTTCGTCACATAAAAAGCAAATTGCAAATTGCCACTATCCCGTCTTCATCGTCATTCGAAAACTGGGAAACAAAAAAGGGAAAATAAATTGATAACAAACAAGAAGAGAGCGCCTCTCTCCTTCACGACGTTCACCCAGAATGCGACTAGTCACGAAATCGTTGTCAAGTCTTATCAGACACGCAAATAGTACGAAAAAAGCTTTAGTGAATCGGCGATGAAAGCCAAAAAACAAAAAAATTTCCCTCTCCCAAACACGTTTTTAGGATGATTATTATTATATTTTTTATACGCTGAGAAAATTTGAATAATTCTTGATAACAAACTGTAAAAAAGAAAGATTGAGATAGTGATCAGAGTTGAGAGAGCTTCAATGATAGAGAGAGAGAAATCACAATAAGAGAACGAGATAGACAGAGAGGAAAAGAGGCGAGAGAGATAACTAAAAATAAAATAAGGAAGAAATTAATTTAGTTAATTTCAACATGATCTAATAATATCGAACTGAGGAAGCAAACACAGATCGCCAAACTAACAGAGAGGTTTAATTTTCATATGACTAAAGATTTAATATCGGTTCATATTGTGAATATTTGCCAATTTTTTATAAAAAATTCTGTTAATTTTATTTACAAAAATCACTTTTCATAAAACGTTCATTTTTGAATTAATTATTTTTGAAATTAATTTATTTTGTTAATTTTAATTTATTTTATATAAAATAAAATAAAGTGTACCTCTAACGAGACTTTTCCTATTTTCAGCTTTTATCGACGACACTAAAAAAATTTATAACAAAGTCATATTTATAACAAACCCTCTTTACGCCTCTCTCCCTCACAGTCCTTCGATTCCGCGATTTGACAGTGGACAGTGCTTGAATCGATGTGAAAGATCAGTTTTGTATAAACACTATCCTTCCTAATACGTTACGGATCGATAGATTTTATGATAAAAGATACTAAGTGCAAAGCGATATAAGACTCATAGAAAATCTAAAACAGAGAAAAGAGCCTTTAAAACTGGCAAAAATTATTTAAGAAATGTCCTGACCCGTTTAAAAGCAATATAAATTATGAAATAAAGTGTTGTTTTAATCAAATAGCGTTGACCGTAAAGATTAATATTTAGTATTGTACCAGAAGAGAAGAAAGCGGAAGGGGTAATCTTTGAAGAGGATTTTTAAGAAAAATACCATGAGAATAAATCTTGGGACCGTAAAAGAATATTGACTAATAAATAATAATTAATGCAAAGGAAATAAATGTAAACTTTTTTGCAATAAAACTTTAGACTCTTTTCATTTTTTGCAATAAAACTCTAGAAGATATTCGGATTATTTTATTTATTTTTCATATAATTTTTGTTAGGATCGTGTGTGAATGAGTGTCCGGGCACGCATTTGTGTATTTGTTTGAATGTAAATAGGATGTGTGATGAGATGACATTTTTGTGATTGTTTTGTTTTATTTCTGTCTCATTTCCTTTTCCAGCTATTCTGAATTTAATTTAAAGAATTCATCGATAGTGCACGTACGTATATATAATGATAGTGTGGTTGTTGTTATTGCATTTATGACTCAATTATGATGATGGAATTGATTTGTGTTTAAGTTTATCTGTATAAATGGGTGCCCCAAAGTGTACACGGAAATTGTGTAAGACAAAAATGAGATAAATTATATTAAAAAATATATAAAAAAATACTTAATACTTTGATGAAATATTTCAAGCATTTTGTCCAATTAATATACTCATTTTAATATTAATATCATAGATAAATATCTTTACGAGTCAATTAATATTCATTTCAATTTCACAAGAATAATCTTAACGTTAAAAAACGTTAACGTTAAATGTTAATCTTTTGTTTTGTTGGTTTCTTTTTTTTTTTTTTTTGTTCAATATTTTAAATATTGTTGTGTAGAAGTATGTGTGCGATTCTCCTAAATTTTAGTACATTAAATAAGTTATACATATTTTTTCCTTAAATTTTCTTTCTAATTATATTTTTTGTCCCTTTCGTTTTTGCTTTCATTTTTACATCACTTTCCTTAAACAATTTCTTTCTGATTTTTTCAATTGAATAATTTTGGAATTTTCCAAATTTTTATTTATTCATTCTCTTCTAATACTTAGTAATAATTTTGTTTTTTGTATAAATAAAACTTTTGCGTGAATAACCGTGATTTCATTTTTCATTTGAACAATTTCATTTCCAGGACGATTTCAATGAGTTTCCATATTGTTTTTCTTCATTTTCAAAAATTTTAGCTCTCTTTTACTTTTCAATCAAATTCTCTTTTTTCTGTGGACTGTTTGCGAATTTGTAACGTAATTTCGAAGATATTTTAATTATTGCATATGTTTGCGAAATTGTTTGTTTGCTTTGGTTAGTCTTTAGACGTTATTGTTCTTAGCATTTCCAAGAAATTTTCTCTGGTTGCTTGGCCAAGGAATGTAATGAATGAAGTAAGAGCTTCCAAATTCATAACTACTTCTAATGAGTAGCTGTATGAGTATGAGTTTTATATAAGTATTTATTATTATTACATGATAAACGATACATACTTTTCTTAGTTTAAATACAATAATTATTTAGCATTTGCCGATGTAATATTTTTAATAGTTTTTCAACTTGGTTTTATTCGCAAAAATTGGCTTAATTTTAAATGCTTTCTATTGAGCGTCTGGTTGTTGTTGCTTTAGTTTTATATATATAAAAAAACAATTAATAAATAATTTTAATGAATGCATTCCTTGCGAGGCAACTAATTATTTATTTAATACAAAAAAGGAAGGTGAGAGTAAGGAGTTAGGTTTTGAACTTTTTCACAACGTTGCCAATTTTTCATGAATAAAAACTTCTTAACAACTTTAAAAATTGCGCAAATACACTCAGCGAATAAAATTAATAAATTCAAGATGAAAAGATTATCCAGAAATACTGTTTCTTTTTATTATTATTTAATTTTATATTTTTAAGATTTTAATTTTTTTGTATTTATATTTATTAATGCATTTATTTTAAAATTTATTTAAAATTTATTAAATGAAAAGCAAACAAAATCAGAAACTCAATTAGATAATAATTAGATAATAAATACTAGTGATTTTATTTTCATCTTACTTGAATATAAAATAAGGTTTTATATATATATATAGAGCTCTTTTTCAGAGCTCCTTCCGTTAGATATTGATCGGCATAATCTTGTATGATCATATGAGGATCTGTTGGCAGTTGACACATGTCCAGGAATGGATTGCGTTGTGTTGTCACTAAAGACGTTTTAGTGGTAGGGCTGATCGTGGTGGTGGTTGTTGTTGTATCTTTTGTACGTTCCCCCCGATTTCGTGGTGTTCCGCAGAGACTGGAAGCCTCATCAGAACCATCGTTACAATCCACCTTACTATCACATTTCTGTTTACCGTTAATACAACCACCGTAACCACAGCGAAAGGCAAACTGTGGACAACTTGTGACTGAACATAATTCGACTGTTTCGTCTGAAGCGTCGCGACAATCAATTTGACCATCGCATTTTTTATATTTTCTATGCATTCGCCAGATTTACATTGCATCGAGTTATCGCTGTAGCGACAAAATTGATTGCAATGAGTGCGGTAAAGAACGAAGGAGGGGAGAGAGAAGAAAATATTCATCTCTTTAGAGAAAAGAGTCAATTTTATGACTCACTCACCTGCAGTTACCCTTAAGTTGCCTCTCTAGTGCTTGTAATTCCGTATATTTGGCACACAACGCAGTTACTTCATCCGAATTATCAGCACAATCCTTTCGTTTATTGCATTTTGCGTTACCCGCCACGCAACCGCCATAGGCGCAACGAAATGCGAACTGAGGGCAATTTGTCCCCATACAATTCTCTACTATTTCATCGGAACTATCCTTGCAATTAATTACGCCATCACAGACCTCAGTCGAGTCTATGCATTCACCGTCATCACAATCCCATTCATCGGCATTACATTGCGATTGAACTGTGTGAGCAATTGAAGATAATTTAGTAAACCTTTAGTAAATCTTCAGTAAATCACATATAAATGTATTTTTCGTTGATTTTCATTCAAATTAATCGACTGATTTATTGAAGGCGTTCGTCATATTAGTGTCGAAAAAGAAGATTTAAATGTCCATTCATTCAATCGAAAATATTGATGACTTCAGATGATCTTAAGGTCAAGCAATAAAACCCACGAAAAGCATTAAAATTATTTGCCTCGAAATCGAGCAGGAATCCAATACTTTCTCGTATTTTGGAGATGCGTTAACAAAGAATTATTTACATGTGACAACATCATCGACACCGGCGTTTTCAATGCAACAGATTCTACATCATTGCCATTACAAAAAACCATTTACAAGACCGACTCAACACACTCCAAGATAAGGGCGGACGTATAACTTGAATTTCTGGTTTTAGGTTTGCTTTGTTATTTTTCCTTTAAAAATAACTTCGCAGTTAAACACTTTCCTTAATTCGTCTTCCAAATTTCCTGAGTTTTCTTTAAGTACTTACCGTGTTTTGGAGCTTGTGCAAATATGACAAATGTGACAGCCAGAGCCAAGATTTGTAAATGCGAATAATTGTAACCATGACAATGAAATCTTTTAAAATATCGTAACTGCATTTTCGTCACATAAAAAGCAAATTGCAAATTGCCACTATCCCGTCTTCATCGTCATTCGAAAACTGGGAAACAAAAAAGGGAAAATAAATTGATAACAAACAAGAAGAGAGCGCCTCTCTCCTTCACGACGTTCACCCAGAATGCGACTAGTCACGAAATCGTTGTCAAGTCTTATCAGACACGCAAATAGTACGAAAAAAGCTTTAGTGAATCGGCGATGAAAGCCAAAAAACAAAAAAATTTCCCTCTCCCAAACACGTTTTTAGGATGATTATTATTATATTTTTTATACGCTGAGAAAATTTGAATAATTCTTGATAACAAACTGTAAAAAAGAAAGATTGAGATAGTGATCAGAGTTGAGAGAGCTTCAATGATAGAGAGAGAGAAATCACAATAAGAGAACGAGATAGACAGAGAGGAAAAGAGGCGAGAGAGATAACTAAAAATAAAATAAGGAAGAAATTAATTTAGTTAATTTCAACATGATCTAATAATATCGAACTGAGGAAGCAAACACAGATCGCCAAACTAACAGAGAGGTTTAATTTTCATATGACTAAAGATTTAATATCGGTTCATATTGTGAATATTTGCCAATTTTTTATAAAAAATTCTGTTAATTTTATTTACAAAAATCACTTTTCATAAAACGTTCATTTTTGAATTAATTATTTTTGAAATTAATTTATTTTGTTAATTTTAATTTATTTTATATAAAATAAAATAAAGTGTACCTCTAACGAGACTTTTCCTATTTTCAGCTTTTATCGACGACACTAAAAAAATTTATAACAAAGTCATATTTATAACAAACCCTCTTTACGCCTCTCTCCCTCACAGTCCTTCGATTCCGCGATTTGACAGTGGACAGTGCTTGAATCGATGTGAAAGATCAGTTTTGTATAAACACTATCCTTCCTAATACGTTACGGATCGATAGATTTTATGATAAAAGATACTAAGTGCAAAGCGATATAAGACTCATAGAAAATCTAAAACAGAGAAAAGAGCCTTTAAAACTGGCAAAAATTATTTAAGAAATGTCCTGACCCGTTTAAAAGCAATATAAATTATGAAATAAAGTGTTGTTTTAATCAAATAGCGTTGACCGTAAAGATTAATATTTAGTATTGTACCAGAAGAGAAGAAAGCGGAAGGGGTAATCTTTGAAGAGGATTTTTAAGAAAAATACCATGAGAATAAATCTTGGGACCGTAAAAGAATATTGACTAATAAATAATAATTAATGCAAAGGAAATAAATGTAAACTTTTTTGCAATAAAACTTTAGACTCTTTTCATTTTTTGCAATAAAACTCTAGAAGATATTCGGATTATTTTATTTATTTTTCATATAATTTTTGTTAGGATCGTGTGTGAATGAGTGTCCGGGCACGCATTTGTGTATTTGTTTGAATGTAAATAGGATGTGTGATGAGATGACATTTTTGTGATTGTTTTGTTTTATTTCTGTCTCATTTCCTTTTCCAGCTATTCTGAATTTAATTTAAAGAATTCATCGATAGTGCACGTACGTATATATAATGATAGTGTGGTTGTTGTTATTGCATTTATGACTCAATTATGATGATGGAATTGATTTGTGTTTAAGTTTATCTGTATAAATGGGTGCCCCAAAGTGTACACGGAAATTGTGTAAGACAAAAATGAGATAAATTATATTAAAAAATATATAAAAAAATACTTAATACTTTGATGAAATATTTCAAGCATTTTGTCCAATTAATATACTCATTTTAATATTAATATCATAGATAAATATCTTTACGAGTCAATTAATATTCATTTCAATTTCACAAGAATAATCTTAACGTTAAAAAACGTTAACGTTAAATGTTAATCTTTTGTTTTGTTGGTTTCTTTTTTTTTTTTTTTTTGTTCAATATTTTAAATATTGTTGTGTAGAAGTATGTGTGCGATTCTCCTAAATTTTAGTACATTAAATAAGTTATACATATTTTTTCCTTAAATTTTCTTTCTAATTATATTTTTTGTCCCTTTCGTTTTTGCTTTCATTTTTACATCACTTTCCTTAAACAATTTCTTTCTGATTTTTTCAATTGAATAATTTTGGAATTTTCCAAATTTTTATTTATTCATTCTCTTCTAATACTTAGTAATAATTTTGTTTTTTGTATAAATAAAACTTTTGCGTGAATAACCGTGATTTCATTTTTCATTTGAACAATTTCATTTCCAGGACGATTTCAATGAGTTTCCATATTGTTTTTCTTCATTTTCAAAAATTTTAGCTCTCTTTTACTTTTCAATCAAATTCTCTTTTTTCTGTGGACTGTTTGCGAATTTGTAACGTAATTTCGAAGATATTTTAATTATTGCATATGTTTGCGAAATTGTTTGTTTGCTTTGGTTAGTCTTTAGACGTTATTGTTCTTAGCATTTCCAAGAAATTTTCTCTGGTTGCTTGGCCAAGGAATGTAATGAATGAAGTAAGAGCTTCCAAATTCATAACTACTTCTAATGAGTAGCTGTATGAGTATGAGTTTTATATAAGTATTTATTATTATTACATGATAAACGATACATACTTTTCTTAGTTTAAATACAATAATTATTTAGCATTTGCCGATGTAATATTTTTAATAGTTTTTCAACTTGGTTTTATTCGCAAAAATTGGCTTAATTTTAAATGCTTTCTATTGAGCGTCTGGTTGTTGTTGCTTTAGTTTTATATATATAAAAAAACAATTAATAAATAATTTTAATGAATGCATTCCTTGCGAGGCAACTAATTATTTATTTAATACAAAAAAGGAAGGTGAGAGTAAGGAGTTAGGTTTTGAACTTTTTCACAACGTTGCCAATTTTTCATGAATAAAAACTTCTTAACAACTTTAAAAATTGCGCAAATACACTCAGCGAATAAAATTAATAAATTCAAGATGAAAAGATTATCCAGAAATACTGTTTCTTTTTATTATTATTTAATTTTATATTTTTAAGATTTTAATTTTTTTGTATTTATATTTATTAATGCATTTATTTTAAAATTTATTTAAAATTTATTAAATGAAAAGCAAACAAAATCAGAAACTCAATTAGATAATAATTAGATAATAAATACTAGTGATTTTATTTTCATCTTACTTGAATATAAAATAAGGTTTATTTTGAATTTACTATCTGTAAATTAATTAGAATATTTATTAAATTAGTAGCTTTTCTTAAAAAATTCGTATTTATTTAAAAAACTTTTAAATTTTGTCACTTCTATTCAGGTCTACTTAAAATTTTCCCTTTATGGTCCATTCAGCTCAAACAATGATCAATCTTTTCTGTAAATCAATCGATCGTAAATTACGTTGAATAAAACCAACTATGATTTAATTAGTCTTAATTAATGATAACAAACAAGCAATTATAGAAAAAAGAAAAATAAATTGTTGATTACAAACAAAGCAGTTATACGTACTTTCAAATTATGACTATTTTATAAATCTGTAAAAGTTCTAGAATCCAATAAATATTAAATTATTTTTATATCCAATCAACACACTAAATCATGCTTATAGTAAAATAAAGAGTGAAAATATAATAAATGTTCCTAATTTATGAACAGAATAAATGAAATAAAACAAAATATAATGTAGCTTGTTAAACAAACAATAATTATCAATACGAATTAATTTTATGTAATAAAAATATTATCACATAAAGAACGGAAATATAAAAAATAAAATTAATAAAACACAAATAAAAACCATATTTAAAATTTATTAAAATAAAATAAAAATAAATACTAGTTTCTCAAAACATTTTATGCTTCATTTACAGAGAGTTTTACTTGTTTAATTAAATCATATCGAATAAAGCATATCATACCGAGTTTTATTATTTTATCAAATCAATCAATATAAACCCAAAAAATGCGCACATTATAAAAATAAATACAAACGGTATACGAATCCTTAAGAAATATATTAATTTTTAAATTTATATATATATATATATATATATATATATATATATATATATATATATATATATATATATATATATATATATATATATATATATATATATATATATATATATATATATATATATATATATATATATATATATATATATATATATATATATATATATATATATATATATATATATATATATATATATATATATATATATATATATATATATATATATATATATATATATATATATATATATATATATATATATATATATATATATATATATATATATATATATATATATATATATATATATATATATATATATATATATATATATATATATATATATATATATATATATATATATATATATATATATATATATATATATATATATATATATATATATATATATATATATATATATATATATATATATATATATATATATATATATATATATATATATATATATATATATATATATATATATATATATATATATATATATATATATATATATATATATATATATATATATATATATATATATATATATATATATATATATATATATATATATATATATATATATATATATATATATATATATATATATATATATATATATATATATATATATATATATATATATATATATATATATATATATATATATATATATATATATATATATATATATATATATATATATATATATATATATATATATATATATATATATATATATATATATATATATATATATATATATATATATATATATATATATATATATATATATATATATATATATATATATATATATATATATATATATATATATATATATATATATATATATATATATATATATATATATATATATATATATATATATATATATATATATATATATATATATATATATATATATATATATATATATATATATATATATATATATATATATATATATATATATATATATATATATATATATATATATATATATATATATATATATATATATATATATATATATATATATATATATATATATATATATATATATATATATATATATATATATATATATATATATATATATATATATATATATATATATATATATATATATATATATATATATATATATATATATATATATATATATATATATATATATATATATATATATATATATATATATATATATATATATATATATATATATATATATATATATATATATATATATATATATATATATATATATATATATATATATATATATATATATATATATATATATATATATATATATATATATATATATATATATATATATATATATATATATATATATATATATATATATATATATATATATATATATATATATATATATATATATATATATATATATATATATATATATATATATATATATATATATATATATATATATATATATATATATATATATATATATATATATATATATATATATATATATATATATATATATATATATATATATATATATATATATATATATATATATATATATATATATAATTATATCATATAAAAAACATATCAATAATTATGTCATAGAAAAATATTCCAATATTTCTAAACACATTATTATATTACTTCATATTTTAACCAATTTTTGTAGAAAAATTGTTTTATTTCGAAATAGTATGAAACATATTTGAATAAAAATTACAAAATATTAACGAAAATATAAAAATGAGATATTTTAATTACGTTTTTTTAATTTTATCAGCGTTTACTTTGAATGGTTTTTTTTCGTTTTATGATTTTTTAGAAAATATTAAAGATTCCGCTCTTTTTTTAATATTATTATATAGTTTTAGATATATTCAAAAGAATTAATCAATGTATGAAACAAAGTTTTTCTTACTCTTCTTTTAACTTAATTATATTTTCTCTCATTTTTTTTCATTCATTCCTTTTCGAAAGATTTCGTTCTTGGGCATTATTATTTTTTTTTCTTTATAATTTATATTTTCTTTAATATTAAATTCAACTTTTTTTGCACATTTGTCTAATTTCCTAGAAGCGTGAATAAACATTTTCATAGGAGATTATTGAAATTTTGAATATATTTCCATTAATTTTGCCGAATTGGTGTTATATTTTGCTATTCAATATTTTTAATGCCTTCAATAAAAAACATTCATTTGGGTGTGCGGAAAGGCATAAGATATTCTTATAAATAATTTCTTTTCTCGTGAAGTTACAAATCGTCTCTTCCAAATTGTAGTTTTCCATGATTTCTTCGATTTATTTAAAATTCGCTCTTTGAAGATTTTAGCCTTTTGAGAGTTAGAATAGATTTCCCGAATGGAAATAGAATGCCCTCACGGGTTTTAATATCTTTTCTTACTCGTAAAATAACGGACTTAGGATATATGGATTTAATTACACGCATACATACATATATCTCTATATATTTGTATGTATACTTTTTTTATTTGGTGTAAACATCTGCATATGATTATATGTTGCAGTTTCAATATATGTATATGTGTGTGTTTGTATGTGTGTGTATGTATGTGTATGTATTTTCGCTTGCCAGTTCACAAATCACAATTCATATAATACGAGTATATTGTACAATGTCTTAAGAGTGATTCTTTTCTACTTGAAAATAAATAATTTTCATTTCAATAATACATTTTTTATTTAATAATTTCTTAAAAAACGTATAATATGCTAACGTATAATATAATATATTATTTTCAAAAGACCCATTAGGAATCCGCGAAGACAATTAATTTGTGGGTTATCTGAGAAATTCATCTTTAAACCAAAACCGTACAAATTTATTTAACTCCTTTAAAGATTTTTACACTTTTCTTCAAGTTATTTCTACTGCAATTTCTATTGCCATTTTCTACTTTTCTGCTTAACACTTTTACACATTCTTCATAAATATAATCCTTTTTCAAAAATTTACTGCGTACTTATCTTGAAATTTGGTTTACAATTATTTTTATATGAATGAGCATGAGTATTATATAATTATATGTCTCGGAGGAGGGAGAGCTACAAATGTTTCAGCCTGTATTTATTCCTTGTTTATATTTTGATTTTGATTAAAAGCTTTCAACGTTTTCATTTATTCTTACCTCGATACCAAAATAAGTTCATACACATACAGAATTACATCAATATCATTCGGAGGTTAATCAATTTCAAGCAGCTCATCTTTCTATAAAGGATAAGGAGGAGGAGGATATTTCCTCGAAGTTTATCGAAATCTTTTTCGATTAAAAAAATTGATAGCAATATGGGCGTATGTTAAAATCGTACCAAAGCTATTTTTTAATCCATTTATTTCACGTAAATGGGCTTTTACTAATTTCATTGATCTTAAAACTTTCAAAATTCAAAGCTACGGAAATTATGAAAGTAATTGAAATTAATACGATTATAGATGGATGAATTCCCCTTTTCAGGGACACCAAAAAGAAAATTTAAAATGATCTTGATATAATTTTAAGACATGGCTTTTAGTCATTATCTGTCGAGTGTTGTTGATGAGATGATCTTGTATCTGTGATATAGCACATCATTATTACTTTCGTTTGAAATCATAGCATTCTTCTTCTTAGTCGAAATTGAATGTGCCTTTCATTCGGAGTAAATTATATTACTACTTTCCACCATCTTCTTCTTCATCTTCTATTATTTTGTTGGGCTTTTTACTCGTTCAACTTATGCCACTCAGCTATTTGTCTTCGTGGTGAATTGCATACTTCATTCCAATGATTAAGAGCTGTACCTCCGGAATTTGGACCACCAAGTTCCAGTCGACCAATAACCTATTCGAAGGAATAAAAAGTGAAAAGGTCAAAACGTCAAGAGTTCAAAAATTAAACACGTGATTTAATATATGATTTCTCTCTATGTCGCCATACCTCATTTTTGGTAACGCGATCCCAATCGAGCAACATTAGTTCCAATGAAACACCTTCAAGTGAAGCCCCAGAACCCTAAAATAACGTTTAAATTCAGTAAAAGGTAAAGGTTATTAGTAATAACGTGAACTTACCTCGGCTGTGGGAATATCAAAAGCAAAGCTTTCATTAAATACTGGACTGAGTGTACGTTTCTTAACATGAGTCTTCTTCTTAGCGATGCGTTGTCCGTTGTACAGTAAATAGATCTTGACGTACGGATCAGCCAGACCGGTCACATCCATGCGTGGCAAATTACGTGCTTTCAACAATACGACGGTTAAACGTCCAGCAGCCGGTTGCCAGCAGAGAGAAATGAGCAATTCGCCGCGTCCTTGCGCTCTTATCTTTAACGAACGTGGCTGAATTTCTTTGCTAATCGATAGAGCTTCCTTGGAGATGTCACCGATCTCGATGGATGTCAAAGGGCAGATTACCTCGCCAATGACATCATCACGCGAATAACGGTCGAAACTTAAGATGACAAAATGAAGTGACATATTTTGCAGGTCATTAATGCCGAGACCGAAAAAGGTGAAGTCCTCGTCGTAAACGGGATTCCTGGTATTGCGAACGACTCTAAGGGTAAAAGAAAGAGCTCGAATTGAGTTGACGTCCCGCATTGATTTATGAAGCACGACAACAATCATTGTTTAACTCTTACCTAGTCTTTACTTTATGCTGTTTATCGGGCAATAATTGCAACTTTACATACGGATCTGTTGCTGCCTGAGTACGTCCATTCATACCACTGGGAATGTCACCAGATCCTGCACTACCACTATTTCCGGACTTGTAGGGTAAACCTCGGCATCGTATAATGGAAACCATCAAAGCATTGCGTTCGGCCAAATAGCGTAGTTTGAAATATATAGTACCCAATTTGCCATATTGATCAACGCCCATGCCCGTATCCTTGCCCAACATCAGAGACCTCTCCATGGCCATACCGTCGATTGAAGTCCGCGGTTCTATTGTTGGTACGATTTTTTGTTCACCAGTATTTAGTTTTATCTGCTTCTTCGGCAGCACTTCATCCTCTTCGACGTATTTCATGTTTTGTGGCCCTACAATCGGTGACGAGCTGTGTTCCTGCATGGGTTGTAAAACACCCAATTGTTTGGTACCAGTCGGCGATGGTGATTTCTTGAGATAATGCGGAGGTTGACCACTGGGCGAACGCACTGCAGTCGGACGTCGAGTCGGTTGAAAAGGAAAATTGCCATCATGTTGATTCTGCTTGCGATTACGAGCACGTAATTGTTTGGCACACACGCACGCCACTGCTGACAGCACGGCAGCAGCGGTGAGACCCAAAATTGCAGGAAGAACTGAAAATAAAAAAAATTATTAGTATTTTCTTTTAATTAAAACAAAATTCGATTCGCACAAAAAAATGGTTGATATAAAATACTAATAAAAGAATATTAATATCTAAATGGAGAATAAATAAATTCAAACTGACTTCGTGGCATCGATTATCAAAATATGGGATACTTTTAAGGCTTCAAGACGTTGAAAACAAACTATAAAAAAATAAACTACTGTCGATTTACTTCGACACAAAAACTCGTCACAGGGTAAAGTATTATTCCTCTAATACTCACTCGTGTCCATCATTCCAATATCCGGATTATAAACGTCGGTCATATTGACTTGTTTCAAAAATATGAATACGAGGATTTAGTTAAAAAAGAGCACCAGTTAAAACTTTAAATCAATTCGCTTCTTTCAAGAATTTCCTTCAGTACCGCAACTTTATTGTATTCTAGAATAGACGGATGTGGAAGAAACAACACTCTCGTAGGAGTGTGTGTCAGCAAATAATAGCAATCGTATTCTTCGTTATTGCTCTTGGTCGCTCGTATGAAAAGTATGAATCACACTTTTGTAAGGGGATGGAAGTCCTTCCCCTCTTGCACGATGAACAATAAAAAAATTCAAGTTCAATGAAGAAAAATACACCGATATGGGTTTTAATGAGTTTTTAGAACTTCGAAAGAATGGCCTTTAGAATTGTATGAATCTCCATACAATTCCTAAGTAATTTCCTTGGTTTATCATTTTTTTTTACAAATTCACGATAATAAATAATTGTATTTCCTTGCGAACGTTGCGTTGTTTGAAAATTGATTAAAATTTTGCAAATATTTAGACAACTTAATTCACGCTGGTTTGTTGTTGTTGTATTTATTTTATCAGGAAATTTCACTTTTCTGAAAGATTAAAAAATTTAATTTGCATTATTTCTAAATGTATTTTCAATATTTAACTACAATTTTTGTTGAGTTAAACATGAATATTGTTTTCTATCTATAAATTCTTTGCATTTCGGTTTTGTATCAAAAATTGAATTTTCTTTTTACTCCAGACACATTTTATGAAAAACTTACAAGTGAAAAAGTCGCAATTAACTGAAGAGTCAAAAGAACGATAAGCTTCGGCTCAGGCTTCAGAAGCCACTTCATTTCACTATAACAAAAAACCGATAAAATCGCGCAAGCGCAGAATGTATTTTATGAAATTGACGAGTAAAAAGATTGATAAATATTAGAGAAACAACGAGAAGGTGAATAAATTAAATTGTTTAAAACAAACATTTCGATTGGATTATATTCAATTTAATTTAATTCAATTCAATTCTCAATAAAACAGTATCTAAATAAGTAAAATGATAAAGCAACTATTTAGCCAAAAATAAAATAATAAAATTCATTTATATAAATTCTCTGCCAACATCACTCTATCCATTAAATATGAATACCTTGGTATAATCTACCAAAAACATGTTTTTGATTATTGCCTTCAGCCAATTAAATCCCGCCCATTATAATTATTATACGTCAACGTATTGTATCCAGCATTCCAGCATTGGCAACTCAGTCAACTTATGTACTCTCAATGTTAGCTTCTCTTCGAACCTAAATTTGTTGAAATTATTTGTAACACAATGAACCTCACCACAAGATATCGTAGTTCACCACATGTCACTCACAAAACCATACAATATTTTTCAGCTTCCTTCATAAGGCTTCAATTTCAATGATTTCGATATCTCGTAATGAGAAACCTAAAAAAACGCTTATCATTAAATAATTAAAATACAAAATTTCAAAAATACTTAATTATTAAAAGTATTACCTGAAATTCGTGAAAAATGTCGTGTTCTTTACTAAACTTAAATATAAAAATTAATTAATAAAAAACATTTTATTATGTTTAGTAATTACGAATTTCACAAATAAGCAATTACGTGTGTATAGAAATAGAAGCCTAAAATGACAATCAAGGTTTTACATAAATCATCAGAGAACAGAATAATTTGAAAAAATTTAGATTCATAATGTATTTTTGAAAATCTCGCCTATATAATTTTATGCGGTTTTTTCAATTATAAAATTGTAAGCGAATAAATATTAAGAGTATTTAGACAATAGAAGGAGGGGACCACTGGACTAAGATATTGAAATCGGTTCCTTTAACATGGTCACAAACTCTAGGCAATTCTCTTTAGTCTTTCAAAAACTTAAGAGCCTAAAATTTCACTACAATTATTTTAATCATCATTACCCTTTTATTGTTTATGGACTAGAATTGATTAGCTTTCCATTCAACTAACAGTACCTCTCCAAAAAGTACTTTGGCGCATTCACATCTTTTTCATGGAATACATAGCCCTCGAACACCTTCCAAACCGCAATGCAATTTAAATTATGAGCTTAGTAAACTCGAAACAATAAAATTAATGACAAACTCAAACTAAAACCAACTGCTTTGATTTTTTGAAACTTTAAAATATTCCATACTTCAACCCAATAATTTCCAAAACTCTCCACTTTTGTTCAAAAAAATTCACTACACTGAAACAGATACGAAATGGCAGCACTGATCGCCGCGTTTTCTGCAAATTTTCGTGTTGCGGCAAGAAGCGATGCTTGGAGGAAACTGCCAATAAAAGAGATAGCACACGATCTCAACGGACAGTTGTTTATGAAAACGCGAAACGTAAGGTTTAAAACATCTAAGTGAAATGAACCAAAAGTAAATCTTTGTAAGTAATATATTTTAACAGAAAGTGTTGGAATAAAAGAACATCCCGAAAAGTTTATAAAATTAAAAAAGTAATCTAATAAGAAGGGTAAAACCTTACTGAAAGGTAAGGTTTCTCTTTCTTGTTTTTTTTAAAGAAAATTTTATTAGAAAAACATAATCAAACTTAACGAAACTTCCGTTGGAAAATCGAAAACTAAATACATTTTACTATAATTGCTATATGTTCTTCTCTTAACGGTTTGTTTTGAACAACTCTAGATCTTAACAGACTAAACAACCGAGGTTAAACAAAGTGAAGATAAGAATTGTGCAATTTAAAGAAAAAAAGTGCAGCGAACAGAATTGTGCCAAATTTGTTTTTATTAGCTTCTTTTTATTACCCGAGGAAGACGATTTTCTTTTTGTCAACGAGGAGTGCAGTTGGGGTAAGAAAACAGGCAAAGATCTTCAAATCGGAATACGCGAAGGTAAACATAAATTTTTAAAAGTTCTTAATTTTTACATTGAAAACATATTTATTAGTTTTTTGTGACAAAAGTAATTGTTTTAAAATATTGAAAGACTTTGATTAAATAATGATAATTAAAATAAATTAAACAAATAAATTAAAAAAAAATTGTCATAAATTATTAAAAACGAAAATATTTGCAATAATATTTAAAGTTTTTGAAAGGACTCTTTTTTTAATTTTTAAAATTTATAAATTTAAAAAATTTTAAAATTTTAAAATTATTAAATAATATTTCGTCATTCTAAGAATTCTAAGAATTGATTACGAAAATACTCTATCTATTCTAGAAACCTAGAATTTAATCATTTCAATTTTATCGACAAAATAATATTAGTCTCCGTGACATTTTATCATACTGTGTCACATTTTGTCGCAGTTTGATGCAAGATTTCTCCAGCACGATTTTAAACACGTAGTGCATGGTATTTCATTTTTCGTTTTACTTAAACTTATTCCATTCTAAAAATCTACGAGTTTTATTCCATACGAAATATTTTTAATTTTTCATTATGGTCTTTTTCGAAAGAAAAGGAAAAGATACAATAAAATTAAAGTTGAAATTTTGCAAAGGAAACGTACTTTGTTGAGGGTCGATCACGTTGATAAAAAGTATACATATTTTCTTATAATTATTTAGTAGTCATTAAATGAATGAATATTTTTTTACTACGATTATAAAACTTAATTAAAGACGGCTGCATATGAAAAAAGGTTAAAATATAAACTCTACGTTATTAACCGGTTCATTTATAGAATAGTACAATGGACCTGTTCAAATAGACATCACTAAGTAAAAGATCATACGCTACCTAAAGTATTTTCGCTAAGAAAAAAAGCATTTTATATACATTATTGTGCAATATTTGATAATATTTGATACTGTGGCAAAAATGAAGTGATAAAACGAAATTAATTACACAAAAATTTGACCCATAAGATAGCAAATTACTGAAATTAATTTATCTTCAAACCCTTAAATGGTGGTAGTCAGCCAAATGTCAGCCACTTTTATAAGTTCACTATGATAAACTTTTATTAGAATTTTAGTAGTAAAAATTTATTTTGAAGCATTCTTTAAATCTTTTTAACGGTAATTTTGAATTGCTTTGTTACAAATTTGCTTCAATGATCGTTGCTTTAGCAATTTAACAACTTTACTAAACTAAACTTTACTAAACCATTACAAAAATAAGTGAGACGATTAATTAAAATTATATTATTTGTACCAATCATTCAGTTACTTATGGTGCCATTTTAATTGTGTTATAAATATATAATCTCCGATCATTCAGTTTTCATTATACGTACATACATCATTTTCATAAAAATAGTAATAATAATAATAATAATAATAATAATCATAATAATTATGAAATAATAATAATAATTGTGATAATAATAATAATAATTATAATCATAATAATAGTAATAAAAATAATATTAATATAATGACAGTAATAATAATATTAATTATAACAAAAGTAATAAAAATAATAATAATTATGATAAAAATAAAAATAATAACAATAATAATAATAGTTATGATAAAAATAATAATAATTGTAATAATAATAATAAATAGCTTTTTTCTTTATCGTTTCTTTAACTTTCGAGTATTTTGTTTTTGCGTTGAAACCAATCCTAGTAAAAATTACGCATTCTGGTTAGTGTAGGGATCAGTCTAAGTCATTGAGCAATCACTAACATCGTTCAGACCACACGAAATAGGCTTAAAAATATTATAGGGTAAACGTGAAAGCATTGAATTTTATGCAAATTTCAAAACCAAATGTCAAACTCTTGGAAGATTAAAACCATTTGTTTTGGACTTTACTTCTTTGTCTGTTTTTCTTTTTGAAACTTCTTCGTGTAACCAGTTTTTGTTAAAATATTGTTTTGTCCATTACAAAACCAAAAAGTAAAAGAATTGTTGGTTAACCCACAAAATGAATCGACTTCAAATGATGCTATCCATACATTGATTATTTTTTGTGTGGACGCTTTTTGTGTTAACCGTTTATTATTCTTTACCAAAATCAAGAAAAAAAAGTGAAAACTAAACTGGAAAAAGAATAGGAGTAGGAGGAGGAGGAGGAAGAAGATAAAGAAGAAGAAATCGAATTAGACCCTTTATGCCATTTAAAAAAGGCATGACCGCAATAAGCTTTACTCCGACCATAAAGTCCGGGTTTATAAATAATGTCGGGCTGTTGGTTTTAATTTTTCTATCTTTCTATGTCTTTCTTAGCCTTTTTATTGCTACGTCTATCGGTTCTTTTTGATGATGATGATGATGATGATGATAGTGATATTCCTCTATTTTAGCAATGGCTTATTTTATGTTTTTATTAAGATTTCTTTTATTCTTTTAAATCGTCTATTGTTGTTTTCATTGTTATTGTTGTTGCTGTTTCTGTTATTGTAGTTGTTGTTGTAGTTATTATGGTATATACTGTTAATATTATTGTATGTGTTGTTGTTGTTGTTGTTGTTTATGTTTAATTGTTATTGTCATTTAGATGAAAAGCAAAACGGATTGTGACTGACATTTCGATAGAGTTTCGTTTAGTTTCGTTTTAGAACTGTTTCTTAACGCTGTTTTTTTAACAGTTTTAGGAGCGGTTGTCTGTTATTATTGGCTTTTGTTTCAGTTTTTTAGCATTTTTTCTTATGTTTGTGGCTTCCATGCGAAATCGAATAATTAAAACAATACAAATGGCTTGATGAAGAATAATTGGGACATAGGTAATGTCTGCATAAATTCGAGTCGTTTATTCCAGAGTTCTTCGTTTTCTTTGAAGAAAGTCATTAGAAAAGGTCATCTTGATGGGATGATATGTCGATGGGAAATAGGTCGATGTTTTAAGCAATGACAAAACACACCGCCAGATTGCGTGTCAGTTAACGACTCATAGTCGTTTCATTAACAAAAATCTGTTACCACGATCTCAACTAATTATATATCAAATAAAAATGTTCATCAATTTTAATATTCGATCACGATCTTTCAATATTTTTGTTATAACTTCCGATCATAATTTATCAAATGCTTTTCATTATCAACTGTTTGTGGAGTTGGCGATGATATCATAATGGTCATGAATTTGTAAATATCACCGACGCATTTTTTGTTGTTTTCTTCGTGAATTTAAAAAGTTCAATGAATATCAATCTCAAAAGTGTAAACAAAAAATTAGTACAGAGCAAAACAACACCAAGAACAGGCAATATAAAGACAATAAAAAGAATAAGTTTAAGCTGATTATAAAGCGGTTTTTTTTAAATTCGATCTTTAATCAATATATTCCACATTGAATTTCATTATAATTTCAATTTAAATTTTTTCATCTAAATTCATTCTATTTTTTGTAGACGAACATAGATTTCCATAGGTCAAAAACCTTTTAAGTAGTTAAACAAAAATCAAATCAAAATTTCCGAAAATAAAATCAAAAACATATTTAAGAATATTATTTGAAAGGCGTTGAAAAGACGTTCACCAACGTCACAAAGTGTGAATCCACCAACGTCTCATAGGGGAAAATTTGGCTAGCGGTTTATAAAATTTACTTCTTATATTCGTGTTTATTCAAAATGTACCAAAAATTCAGCTTCGTTAATTCTAATATTGATTTTTTTCGGTTTTGTTAAACAAATTAACGCTTATTGATTGGTGATTTGTCCGAAATCCAATTCGGAATTTGGACTCGATGTGATCGTGTCAATATTGTTTTTTGCTGTTTCGCATTTACAAAGCGTTTAAAGTCCGTCGATGTTGACGAGATGTCAACCACTATTTCTTTTTCTTTTATCTTAAAAGCATTTTAACGTTTCAAAACTCACAATCACGAAAAATCAGCTCTTTCAATTTGTCTCACAGAATGTTATTTCCTTTTAAAACAATTTCAGTAATTGTGAAAAATTTAGGAGAAGGGAATTGTGGGAAGAAGAAGGGTATTGAAGTTTTTTTTTTGGAATGATATCTAAACAATTACAACGACAATGGAAACGTAATACCAAATAGCAACTGATGCTTTTACATCAGCCAAAACGTGGGAAAGCATTAAAAAAGTGAGATCTTCTTAGATGGTCCCTTGTGGAGGCAGTCCATCCGTCTCCATTTGTTTTTGGAGAGTAGGAATGACTCATATCGTGTTCAAACTAAACAACCAAATCATGTTTTATAACAATTTAAATCACAAAATAAATTTGGTTTGTTAATTATTGTGAGTAATGATCATGATCAAACTTATTGCGATATCGGAGAATTAAGCAAATGACACTCTTTATAAATGTAATGCTATCTAACGGAATTATTACACTCGACGCGATTGCATATCCCATCAATCATCAAAAATGGGATATGCAGATCGCGTCGCGAGAAATCCTCAAATTTTAAAATGTTTTTGGACAGTAATTTTTAGTCAATAGGTGATCATGTTGCAAAACAAAAATATTCAGGATTCTAGAGATATTTCGTTGTCACAACAACATCAGATCATTAAGTATTCTCATTCAGTGATGATCACAGTAGTGATATTTGATGACGTTTTTTGTGACCATCCACCACAATTTTGTGACCCGAGAGCTCGTCATATGAACCAATGGTCATCGTTTCGTTTCGTACTCCGGGGTAATTATCGTTATAAGTATTGTTCTATACTATTGGACACCAATTGGGAAGAGTGAACAAAATAAAAAGATATTCTAGGCACAAATAATATAAAAATCAATTTTAAAATTTATAAAAAATTCCATATCATTCATTTTGTACTTGCGCTTAAGAACGACTTAATTGCACGTGTCAAAAAATAGAAATGATATTTCTAATTTTTCCTGATTTGATGAGAAAAAATGAACATTATGTGCAAATTGTAAAGATATATAATTTCATGAGAATGTTCACTCATGAGAATGCATTAACAATTTTATCAATGATATTTTCAATTATCTGATAACTAAACAACAAGAAAACAACAACATCAAGAAGATAACAAGAAAAGTGCAAATTGTACCTCATTAAAAACAACTAATATTAGCAAATGATATCAATCAAATTTTAAATGAATTGCAGAAAGAAAAATATGGATAAAGTTTCCACAGAATGAGAATGAGCTGGGGGAGGATGAGTGGGAAGGAATACATTTAGAATAACAAATTTATCGTCACGAATCATGTAGTTTTTAAATCGTTTTACGTACTGTCATTGTCATCGCGATTTAATTGCATCCTATTCTCATTAGTATTTGTATTTAATTTGAGCTTTTACTAATTTTTCAGTGTTTAAACAGTTGCTATAAATTTTTATAGCCCTTTTCTATAGTATTTAATTGAATGAGATATGATATTTAATAATTAATAATAGTCAATTAGACATGATATTATATTATTTTTATATTTTGACACCTTTTTCGTTATCTAAGAATTTTAATTATTCACTTTATCGTTGTTGTAGACTGTTCTTTTCATTTTTAATTCTTATTATATTTGTATTAAATAGTTTTCCAATTGAAAAAACAAAGGAAACGGAAATTGTTTAGTGAATGGTATAAATTGCAAAAGGTTAATTTATTTAAACGTATTCTTTTCTAAAAACGGTCTCTAGGCTTCTGTATACTATATACTACTATAAACCATAAACTGCAATAAATTACTATAAAATGCTAAACTACTATAAACCATATAGTACTACAAACCACTTTTTCGATTTGAAAGATAAACTTTTAAAACATTTCTTGCTTTTCAAAAAATTATTCTGTACCAATAATAATGACAATAACAATAAAATTTATGTAATGATTAAAACATTTTTTTATTACTGACGAAACTTTAGAAATCCGATATTTTTATGTCCGGTTCTATTTGGATTTTCCAAGCAATATCAACGTTATCATCGAACATTTGAAAATTCCAAGCGCTTTCATCTTTTGAAGAAGCAACGCCTGCAAATGAGTTTGCTATCTAAAGAATTATAATTATTAATTACCAATAATAATGAATAATAATAATGAATTTATTTTTAGAAATTTCTTTAGAATTTTGTCAACATCGCTTTTCAACGTGGATAAAATTTCCAGATATTTTATTAAAATATTAAACATTCTTCTAACATTTTCTGCATTTATCATCTCTGGGTAACGACAAGTCTGGATAATCTCCCCAATTTTACGACCCATAAATTTCAATTTCTTACTGAAAATCTTCTGCATTCAAATCCTGAATGGTTTTCCGCTCCTTAGGAGTCTTTGTAAGACCCTGTTCATAAAAGCCAATGACTCAACATGATTATAATTCCTTTAAAAGGCATACCTCGTAAATAAGTGCATTAGTTAGCAATTTGTTTTATGCATTTATCGAATGACCAAAAATTCAGGTATAAATATAAAAGAATGAGATATAATTCAAAAGAAAATAAAAAGACATACGTCTCCGATGATGATTCTAAACGGGTTTGAGGAAGGATAACTTTTTCGAATTTCTCCGATTTCTTCTTCATTCGGACTAATATTTGAGCCTTGTCACTTTTTTACTTTTTCAATTTTTAACTTCGCATATAGCAATTTTTATTTTTTCCCACCTTTTGTTTTGTTGCCTTTTAGTGCTTTAAGTATTTTCTTACTGATTATTCGAAATACTTACGAGCATTTAATTATATCATTTCTTTATCTCTTCTTTAACAAAAAGTTATCTTCTTTCTTTCCAAGATCTGTAATATTTTTTTCTGAGTTTTCGTGAATACTTTCTTATTATATAATTGTCCTAATTTTCGTCTGTCAAAGAGCTTTTGAATTTAAATAGATTTTTAGTTGAACCCCCATTCATTTGGTCCCCATTTGTCGGAATGTGTGATACCCTTACACAAAATTGAGCTAAATTTAATTAACATTGTTGTTCATAATTCTTTTTTTTTAATATTCGTTTAGAGGTCTGTAAAGATTTCTGTTCATGATAACGTCCGAGAGATTAAAACTAGTCACAGTAGCACAAAGGAAGAGGAAAAAGAAGATGATGATTTTTAATTTTTTACCGTTTTTATATTTTTAAGTGGGTTAATTACTTTGAAACTTTGTTTTTCCATTTCAGTTTATTTTTGAATTAATTCATTTTCTTTAAAAATTGGGAAACTTATACTTTTAATTTTCATTCTGAGCTCTCGCCGTAATTTTTTAACGGAAAGTTAATCATACTATTTGCCTTCCAAATTGAACTTTAATACCATTAATAATTTTTTCGTCAATAATTTCGCTCATATATTTTTATTTATACGGTCCCAAAACCTTAAATTTTTCTCTGCTTAAAAATAAGTCTTGATAGGTTGGCACTTTTATGGATTCTTGATTTATCTGTAGTATTTTTTTAATTTTTTGTTAATAAATAAGCTTCTTCACGTAATTCAAAATTACGAAATTCAAAATTACAAAGAAAGAAGAAACTTACAAAAAACGCGAGTTATATCTACTTATCTTGTACAAAATTTGACATTGAGCCATTTTACGTAATTTATTAAATATTTTATGCCTCTGCCCTTTTTATCGTTTTTTGTGACTACTCTCGAATTTCTTTTTAAATAAATAATAAATAATAAATTTAAATATCTATCTCAAATACTTTCAAATTATGTATACGATAGTTTATACGGAATGCTCTAAATAAATATAAACCAAAAAAGGATAAATAATAAAAATTGTTGCACATAAATAATTCAAGCAAGTTGACGTGGCAAAAGGTAAAGAAGGACAGAAAAAGGTGTTGAAGATCATTAAATACGAGAATAATTGTTGGAACAAAACGAGATCTCTGTAGCAAACACTTTGGCGCGAAATATATTTTCGTATAAATTTATTTTTTAAATTTCCAGCATAATTATGTCCGGTGGTTACGGTGTTGTCAGCGGTAATTTTTATGCATTTAACATCGGAATAACATCAAGGAAAATAAATAACAACAAGGCTTTAAAACGGTTAAAAACACCGCCAAGAAACCTGTTAATTTTATAATAATAATAATTTAAGAGAGAGAAGTGACAATAGAAATGTAGGTAAATATTGGCATGATAAAGCCGGGCGAATGACATTGTAATAACAACAACAACAACAACACGACCAACACTTAATGGGGATGTATTTTACATAAAAATATAAGTGTTTTATTAATTATTGAATTTGTTGTGTGCTCGTATTTTAGAAAACCAACTTTTTCGTATATTTTAATTTTTGCCATTAGTCAAAGTTGTTTTAATTGTTATCTTTTTTGCTGTTGTTATCGTCTTCGATGTTATTTGTATATTCGCGCATCTCCATCGTATGTTGAATGCTAACGAACAAATTATCACTTAACAATTCGAAACGGTGACAACATTTGTTGCTGTTATCGTTACGGTTATTGTCGTTCCTATTATTTCTATTGTTGTAGCAGTCACATGTGCAGATTTGCTATGCATAAAACTGCAAAAACGGAATTTACAATTTTTTTCTGCTTCTTTTTGTTTTCTTTTGGTTTTCTTTTTAATTTTTCTTTCCTTTTGTATAACTTCCTATTTTCACTTTTACAGTCATGGCACAATGACAAAAAAAACTATACAGAAAGGAGAAACAACGACAAAAGGAGCAACAGAAATATGAAAGCGGGAGAGAGAGAAACTCAGTTTGGTAGCCAGTAGCAATTTTAGTAACAACTGCTATAGGTTTTCGTAGTACCGCAGGAAGTTATTGAGAAAAATATGGAGTGTGAGAATTTTACTGATCGTTTTTTTTTTCTTTGTTAGATTTTCGAAAAGATTGAGACCTTTCTGGCTATTATTTGAATTTTATATTTTTTGTTATTTGAAAATCACGATTTTGTACCTTGTGTCAATTCAAAGTTCGTTTCTTAAGTCTTTTGTTTTATAGTGAGGTGCTAGAAAAATGCAGTCGATTTTAGTGCAATGAAATAAGCAACGTAGAAAGATATGTTTAAGCAGAAATTATTTATATTTTTTAATTTTTTCTTAATGTCGAAATTCTTATAAATTTATTATAAATTTTAGACATTTCCTTATTTTAGAATAATAAAAGCAAAACAATATTAAAAAAAATAACTCAAAAAATACATAGTGCATCAACCTGCAGAGTCAGCGTAACCTGCTGCAATTGAATTTGTGGCTGCTTTTTTGCAGCTTTGGCCGCAGCACGTTTGTTGAGACCACGCACGCTTAAGTCAATAAACGGACAGTAAAATTATTGACGTTTTTAGATTTGTTGTTGATATTTTCGTTGCTGTTGTTATTATTATCTTTAATTTAGTATTCGAGTAGAGATTAATGCACGCATTTTTCGTAAAATTGTTAGGAAATCCGCACAAACGAATAAACGAGCAAAGCAATGAACAGAATATACATAAGCAAATAAATAGACGGGGAGACAAACGAATGTACGAACGCTCGAATGAATGGATGAGTATGGACGGACAAAATCTCGTTCTCCCTAAAAGTTGAAAAATATCTTCGGCCAGCAAGGCTGACTGGCCGGTTGCAATAACAAACATCTTTTAAGGCCTCTTCTACTTGCTTGAACTTTTGAAAACAACCAATTTGGTTATTGCCTTTATTGTTATTGTTGTTTACTGTACTTGCGTTGTTACATTTTTAGACATACGTATGTGTTTATTTTGTGTTGATGTGAACTGCTAATGAAGACGAAGATTTTAGCAATGGCGATGCTCTCAATTATTGATATCTAACTTGTAACAAGCATATATAACTTATGCAGCATATATAACATATGCAGCAGCTTTCCGAACCCCTGCCCACCCCTCCGACATTGACGGCATTCCAGTTTTTTATGTGGCAGTCTAAATTTGTACATAATTTAGCTCGTATTTCATTAAAATGGTTTCAATTGGGATTCTCTAAATTTTTGTTCAACTTGTTTTTTGCTTCTTTTTAATTCTTTTGCATCACTACAGTTGTTGTTGTTCATTTTGTTGATATTTTTATTTCGTGTGTAATAAAAATCAATTCTTAAAACCAAACACACTCCAGAAAATAGAAAAAATTGGACGTGATTTGAGTTAGTGATCATAATTAATGACAAGTTTTGATTTCGGGTATTTCGGAAAATTAAAAAATGAAACTCATAAATTTGGCCTCAGAATAAAACAATACTTTGAAAGTGTTCCATTTCTTCCCAATCAATTAAAAAGTAATTAATTAAAAAACATCTTAAACGTCTCCTAAATAAGTATGAAATAATATTTTTCCTTTCTTATTGCCATGTTTTTAATTTAATCCTTCAATATAATGAACACTTATAATGTATCCAATATAGAGCCCCATTATATTGTATTATTAATATCAGATTGTAAATTCACTATTCTTACCGTATACTTTTATGATTAAATATATCATTCATCTTTCTTCTGTATGCTGCTTCCTTTTGATTAAAAAATTACACTTTGTATTTTTTAGATGATTTTTAGATTAAGTTGGACTAAAATATATACGAAACAAAAAAGTCGTCTGTAAAATATATACAATATATCGCTCTATATTTTAGGTAGGATTCACCCTATGCCCTTTCTCTCTCACTTTTTTTGTTTATATAATTGCGTCATCACTGATTGATTATAAAGTCTAAAAGTTTAATTCTGCTATTTTTCTATTTAAAAGCAACGATAAAAAAGTGAAAAAACCTAAACCATATCAATTGTTTGTGCTATTCAAATTTAATTTTTGGCCTTCAAAATTTAGAGAGAGTAATCCAAAATATTGCTCAATATAAATCGATCAGCTAGATTTAATGAGAACCACATGTGTCCATAATTTTTCGCAATCGCATCTTGCTATTGCCAAAATCGGCTTCTTTATTGTCTTCTGCAGAATTTAATCTTCGACTCAATAAAGTATTTTGATTATACAAAGTACAAACACTTGAAGTAAATATAAAATATATGTAAAAAGTGTAATAAATAGAGAGTAAGTCAAGTTGGAAGTACTTAAATAGTTCATGAAATTGAGAAAAATCTTCAGATGATAGTTATTATGTTTTTAGGTAAAAATAGGCAAAAGATAAAAATAAAAATAATCGGACTATAAAAGGATTCCATTATAATAAATATCGCTCTCCGGACCTCAGAAGTTGTGTGAGCCGTCTTGGATACATGCATTTAAAAAAGGGAATTAGTCAGTCCGGCTTAAATGAATTTGTGTTTCAAACACCCTTCGGAAGCAACGTCCTGTATTATTCTATATGCAAATCCAAGTATCTAAATCCAAATTCGTATAAATGGTTGCTGTTAAATGCTCTAACGAATATTTTCCTTTTCAAAAATTTTCCAAATTTATTTTTCTTGAAATTAAATTCCTCAAATTCCTTTTCTCTGACATTGCTTACAAAATATCTTCGGAAATTTAAATTATTTTAAAGCAACTTTATGTCCTCTTGATTTATCAATAAATGAAGTCCTCCCATCATCCGAAGATATTTTAAAAATTAACTAATAAAATATTTCGAAAGCTAGAATTGTGTTTATTCGATTTGTTGCTAATGCCACTAAAAATCTCTTCACAAAAGACTTCTGAATTTGCAATAAAAATTCCATTTTTATTCATCGTTAAGTTCAATGAAATCAAATATTCGACCATAATTGTTATTCACACCCTCGTACTCGTAAAACTCGTATGACGTCACGTGCAATAACGTGTGTCTAAAGCCTGATTAATTGATTATTGGTTAATTGATGTTGGTTAATTGGTTTGTTCATTCGGCTCTTAAATAAAAATTCGATTACATTAAAAGCATAATTTCCGCACATCAAACCGCCAAGAATCGATGGCAATCCTCTCGAAATTAGGAATTTAGGCCAAATTAATACAACTTATTTAACTGCCCTTTTAAAGAAATCAATATTAAAACTCGGATATTTCTGATCAAAACAATTCAAATACGAGAATTTATCGTTGCTGACCGCCCTACCATTACCGCCTCTTCCCCGTGCTTCCGTACTAACTAATCCTCAGATAACTCATGAGTAATCATAACTACATGCTTTCAGTGAGGACGGAATAGCCAATATCATTCAGACAAAACAACAACAACAGCAACAACAGCAACAACAACAACAACAACAACAACGATATCAACGGCAACAACACCACCGATTTTGCAAGAAGTGTCAGACAGGCTCATAACGATATTAGTAATAACAACTAATACTAACGCAACAACAACATATGCATGTAACAGTAATAACAGCCTCTAATATCTGTTACCGGCAACAATCGCAACAAGTTATACTTAGTAAGAAATAAATAAATCAATTACGAACAAACGCAAACCAGTCAACACCACCAGTTATCAGTTAACGTCACCCGTCAACGCCGCACCGCGCCCGATTCAGGCGTTTTTCAACTATTTTTCAGCAAAATATGCCGATCGTAGATTCCTGCGATTGCGTGGTGGGCGTGCCCACTGGACCCACTCTGGCTGCCACGTGCGGCGGCAGCGACTTCATGCTCTTTATGGGTTTACTTGAAGTATTTATAAGATCGCAATGTGATCTGGAGGATCCTTGTGGGCGAGCCAGTACGCGGGTGAGTTTGAAAATGAGACGAGAAAGAGAAGAAAATAGTAGAAATGAAGATGGGAGAGACCAAAATGCTTGAAATAATAGTGAAATGAAAATAAAGCAATTATTGTATCATTTATAGATTTCAACTACTTTTTGAAATCTTTATTTCGTTTTTCTTTTATTTTCTTCTAGTTTCGTTCAGAGCCCGATTACGAATATGATTTTATTGTTGTTGGTGCTGGATCAGCTGGTTCGGTTGTAGCTTCACGATTATCCGAGGTCCCGTACTGGAAGGTGTTGCTTATAGAAGCGGGTAAGAATTGACCTTGACAATATCTAAACGATACTGAATATTACAGAGACAACTGGAACGAATATGAGTAAATTTTTAGAAATATATGTATGTTCTTCAATTATCGTGTGAGTTCATTTTACCTATTCCCAAATGTAAGAATTTGCTTTACCTAAAAGAGTAGAAAGGTCACGGAATTGCTGACATTCGATTAACATTTAAATGAATTATTAACGAAACGATTTTTTGAATGATCGTTTTTAAGATTTGAAATTTAAAAAATCTGGAAATTTTATCAGAAGAATAAAATCGACATAAACTTCCAAAATCGAAATGAAGTGACAAAAACTTTCCTTGATCCGGGTGTATCGAATTGGAATACGATAAGGGATGCCTCTTTATACTCTCCTTTAACAAAATCATAAACAAGTAAATATCCACTACTGATCACAGAATTCGCAGACATTTTAGATAAATAGCAATTCCTTGCTATTCTAATTTGGCTCACCATCCTTTTCCAAAAAAAAATAACTCTTCAATTTAAAATAATTATATCAATCTGAACGTTATTGAAAACGGTTTGAAAAATTCTAATTCAAAATTATTTATAATTCCAATTGAGAAAATACTTAAGGTGACTTTTCTGCACAGTTTCTTCACAAACTTTGACATATTGACGAACTTTTATGTATCAAAGAACTCTAGAACCCAAAAAATGATTTCACGTTTTAACAGAAGGTTGATTGAAAAGCAGTGGATATAATCTCGCTGGCATTCGATGGCAACACTTTATACAAATCTTAAAAACAAAACAAAAAAACAAACAGATCTAGATCTTAGACGATTCGTTGAATAATTAACAATAATAAATGTTCGGAATAATTAGAAGATTTTGCGAAATGTTTTGCCACGACGCATTCTATAGTTAATTGAATTTTGTAAAAAAATTTAAAAAATAATATCAAAATTTTTTCAAATTCGTTCTGGTTTTTTTTCATATTTTCGAGTATTCTCAAAGAATGAATGAATGAAATACATTTGCTCGCCTGTAATGTTTTAATAATTAATTAACTGTTAAGCAATATGCAATAATTAGATATAAACAGATAATGAAATTGTCATAATTCAATTAAATTCAATTATTGCAATTTGCAAATTAATTGCGAAATTTGAAGAAAAAGCAATTGCTAAAAAACAATAAACGATTAATGATATAATGCCGGCATATATTGACTAATATAATCGGTGAATGTGGAGCACTGTGTATGCGATATCGTGAGTAAGTGACAAAACTTAATTACTCCTACAGACAAAACTAACCGGTGGAAAACTCTGAAAGCGGGGGTTATTAAAGGAGAACACGTCCTTGACACTTTACAGCATAAAACTTTCATTTTCGTTACCTTTTTTATTTATTGCGCCGTTGACGGCGTCGTTGTCATAGTTCTCTTCATCATCACCACAAACTTCATCATCTTGATTCATTCAATATTGAACGTTTTCATGTCGTCAATCAAGGAAACCCTTGCATAAGAAAATATCAAAAATAATTACACTAAAGCCAAGAAGAACGTATGGTGAGGCTAGGTTGCAGTATTTCTTTTTCAATTTATATACCTCTTCTTGTTCTTCACATATTTTTTTCTTCTTAATGTCTTTATCGATATTTGTCGATATATTTTAACAGCACACACACGCGCATTGTCATTAAAACCACAAGAATTATATTTTTTTACATGACATTGTTTCCATTCTCTTTTTGATTTTCCCTTTAATACTTTTTCAATATTTCCTTTGTTTTATTGTCTTATATTTATTATTTCACTTATTATTTTGAGAATTGATTATCGATTAATTAAGTTAATAAATACCATTATACGTACATACTTTTTCAATCTTATCCACTTATCGAAAAGTGACGACTCTGGGAAATAATTTCAAAATTAAAAAATTAAAATTCCGAGCGAGGAGATCGAACTGCTTTTCTCTTTTTTTTGTGGTCTGTTGATTGATTCGTAAATTACGTTAATTAATCCGTCGCTTAAATATCCATAAGTTGAAAACAGAAAAAAATTGTTTCTTAAAAAGCATTTCGTTTGTGAATGATTTCGTAATCTTAACCACAAAAACTGTCACCTGTCTTTTTTAATTCTTTTGTACAAAAAAGTTTAGTATTTATTACTTTTCTTAATCGACACCTTTTATTTCTCACGAACTGTTGACAGAATCTTGTTGAGAAATTTACCAACAAATTCACGTTTAAAGATCCCACGATACGCGATTATTCTTGATACACAATGAGAAAGCAAAAGCTCCCTGGAAGCAAAATACTTTCTGTGGAGTCTGTTTGAAATTTAGTGATTTCATTGAATATTGACTCTCTTCGTATTTGTTCGTTGTAGGCGGCGATGAACCTGTCGGTGCTCAAGTTCCTTCCATGTTCTTGAATTTCATCGGTAGCGACATTGATTGGCGCTACAACACCGAACCGGAAAGTAATGCTTGCTTGTCGTCACCGGGAAAGCGTTGTTATTGGCCTCGCGGGAAAGTGCTTGGCGGCACCTCCGTTATGAATGGGATGATGTATTTGCGCGGTAATCGTGAGGATTATGATAATTGGGCTGCAATGGGCAATCCGGGTTGGAAATTTAAGGACGTATTGCCGTTCTTTCTGAAATCTGAGGATAATCAGCAACTTTACGATGTTGATACGGAATATCATTCGAAAGGTGGTTTGATGCCGGTATCTAAATTTCCATATAATCCACCACTCTCCTATGCTATTCTTAAAGGGGGTCAAGAAATGGGTAAGTCCATCGGCAGGTTATCCAGGTTCTAATCGAACTTTATCCGCGTTCACGTTCTAACTATATTTCTATGACTAGGATTCGGCATTCACGACCTCAATGGACGAAACTCAACCGGTTTCATGATCGCACAAATGACATCGTTAAATGGCATTCGTTACAGTTCAGCTCGAGCTTTCTTGCGGCCTGCACGAGGACGTAGCAATCTTCATATTCTTCTCAATACCACCGTTACCAAGGTGCTCGTTCATGCCGGCACAAAAACCACACTCGGTGTCGAAGTCATTGATCAGCATGGCAGTATGCGTAAGATTCTGGCGAAGAAAGAAGTAATCGTTAGTGGAGGAGCCGTTAATTCGCCGCAAATTTTGTTGTTGAGTGGAATCGGTCCAGAAGACGAATTACTGAAGGTGATGAATATTAAAATTGGATGCTAAAACACCTAAGATAGCTAAAATCCCAAATAAGACAATTTCTCTACCTTCTCTCAATTATTTTCTTTTCTTCGTCTTAGGTAAATGTTCGTCCCGTTCATAACCTTCCGGGTGTGGGACAGAATCTGCACAATCATGTCGCCTACTTCACCAATTTCTTCATTGATGATGCTGATACGGCGCCTCTTAATTGGGCAACAGCCATGGAGTACCTTCTGTTCCGCGATGGTCTTATGTCCGGCACCGGAATTTCTGACGTAACCGCCAAAATAACAACACCTTACTCTGATCGATCAGACGTACCCGATCTTCAACTATTCTTCGGTGGTTACTTAGCCAGTTGTGCTCGGACCGGTCAAGTAGGCGAACTACTGTCGAACAGATCGCGCAGTATACAAATTTTTCCAGCAGTATTAAATCCACGATCTAGGGGTTATATCACGCTTGCGTCAGCGGACCCATTAGATCCACCTCGAATTTTTGCCAACTATTTGAGCGACGAACGTGATGTTAAAACTTTGGTGGAAGGAATTAAATTCGCCATACAACTCTCCCAAACCAGTCCTCTCAAGCAGTACGGAATGCGATTAGATGATACGGTTGTAAAGGGTTGTGAAGCGATGACATTCGGTTCGGACGAATATTGGGAATGTGCTGTGCGTCAAAATACTGGACCAGAAAATCATCAGGCTGGATCTTGCAAAATGGGACCCGCTCACGACCCTTTCGCCGTGGTCGATCATGAGTTGCGTGTTCACGGTATTCGAGGCTTACGCGTTATGGACGCATCGATAATGCCGAGAGTAACGGCGGGTAACACGCATGCACCGGCCGTAATGATAGCAGAAAAGGGGGCGTTTATGGTAAAACGTGCCTGGGGTGCTAGAGTTTGACAACTGGATGCTTCATGGACGTTGCGTAGATTAATTTAAAACCTTTTAAAAAAAATTCACAGAATTATAAAGAAATATGATGTACAACAAATTAAGTTAATCGTAATTAGTGTTAATAATAATCAAAAGAAAATTAATTGGAGCTTTTAAAAAACTTACTTAAATAGCAGTGAAATAACAGGATTGAGAAAAGTTCCTTGAAATACCTTCGAGTAAGTGACCTCCTTGCGAAAATGAAAGCAATATACCTTGCGTTATTTATGCCCTTCTCTCGAAAATTCTGTAATTTCATAGAATTTGTATAAAAGGAATCGCTTTCACTTTTATTAACAAAGAAAAATAACCTCAAATATTGTAATAATTAGGGATCATCACGTCGAATGTGTAATAAGTAACTCCTGGAAGGATCCAAAAATTATGCCAAATCGAATACTATATAAATATAATAGAACCAAAAATCGAAGCGGGGAAATCTGTTTGCGATTTAAAAAACACAATAACAATTTATTTGAATTCATTAAATTATATTTAATCGTCATCATTATAATTGCCGTTGAAAAACAATTACGATAGAATTTAAACAAATTACACAAAATTTTTTAGAGAAATATTTTCAGCATGAAAGCAAAATAATAAAGCATATAAAAAATATTATACATCGTATATTATTATCCAAAGGGAATTAAGTCTCCACTTAATTTACTTGAAATAATCTAAATAAAATTGCCTAATTACGCTTCAAAATTAAATTCATGCCTACTAAAACGCTCAAGCCGACTATAAAAACGTTGACAGAGTTTCGTGCAAAAATCAGTCGATACTTTGCAATAAATTCATTGAGTTGATCGAGATCGAGATGTTCTCTCTAACTCGCGCATACGCTGTCTATATAATGCCGTTACTCACGTTACTAATACTGATTGCTAACATTAATTGCTTCCTACACGCCAAGGATAACGGTGATATATATCTGACCAAGGCAGACGAAATTCAGCAGCAATATAAAGAAAACACTGAAACGTTGGAAACCTCGCAATCTTCTACTGACAATTTCGATGAAGTCATGCATATTTGTAATGCCAGTTTTTCCATACCTATGGGTTTGTTCTTTTAAGACCACGCCGACCGGATGCCGTTGTTCGGTTCCGGGTTGGAGATTGAGATGAAGAGATTATCGATATATATTACTTCCTTCAATCTTTTCATTGAATATAGACTATCTAATGAAATTCAATGCAACCGGAGAGCTTCCCGACGTTATCGATAAAACGGGAATGGTATGTTCCAATTAAATTTAACCTCGAATATTTCATTTATTCATCTTGTTCTTTTTTCTCTTAATTTCATCAAGTGTTATATACGTTGCTTTTATGAAAAATCAGGTCTTATTGAAGACTGGAAATTAAACGCGAACAAAATTAAGAGATCTCTTTGGCCGGCCACGGGTGATAGTATTGAATACTGCGAAATGCAAGGAAGTAAATTAATTGATTGACTTGTGGTAACAATTCGGTTATTCAATCATTAATATACTTTTCGGTTTTTCCTTTGCACAGAAAGTGAAATGAATGCTTGCGTACGGGTTTATATGATTGCTCGATGTTTGATGGTACGCGCCCTCGTCGATGCAAGGAATAAGGCAATGGTTTAATTTAAAATACTTCAGTATGAACGGAGTACATTCACTAAAAATTTTAACACATTTTTCTGAAAAAGATCAGTTTTAAACAAATTCTGTTATTTCGATTCTGTTAAAATATTTTTCCGGCGTTTCTTTTCGTCATAAAATTTAAAAAGGCTTAGAAAGATGAAATTTCAATTGATGTGACTTGCTTAAAAAACACCTAAGGTAAACGTTTGTTTTTTAGAGAAATATAAGATTTTAAACATTATCATTCGGGAGCATAAATAATGACGAATAATATAGTTTGACCTTTTCGACATTCACGTCATTACAAAAGTTTCACTAAATAAAATTTTACCCGAAATTGTAACGTTTTTTAACAATAAACTCACATTTATTTTTAATCTTATCTTCTCTCAATGGACTTTCAAACTGAGAAAAATTTAAAAGAGTAGTTAATTCAAACAGTTGAGCGGCTGCCGGAAATACCAATTGAGATGGAACAAATAGAATCTTGGAGAAACACTAGCTGTGGTGAATATAAAAAGCTTTCTGATTTTCACCGCTAAAGCAGAATACTAATCACAAGTTTGAACGACAGAGAGTATAACGTATTTGTTATAAGTGGCATGTATCACAGATCGTTTACTAGTCTATCTATCTATATATTAGTCTATCGATTTAATAATTCTAATAATAATTTTATTGTTCCAGTTAAAATAAAAAAACTTATAAAATATGAATAAATAAATTTGAAACTGCCGTTTGTTTGTTTTACTTAGTGGGAGAAATTTTACAGTAGTAAAACCTGGATGAATTGAAAAATAAATCATCGGTTCGCCTGGTCTGACAAGTTAGACATCTGGATTCACATGGTCTGACAAATAAATATTTGAATATTTAAATATTTGAATATTTTATTATTTGAACTGCTAGACTAGCACATTTAATAATTAGGCTAAAACAGTTGCTAATTAAAATTAAAATTGTTGACGCAAAAACTGAGTAATGAATAAAAAGAAAATTGGAAACAAATTTTAATTAATAAAAATTTATTATATTATTTTGTTTTAATTATATATTATATTTAAAATTATTGTCTATAGATAATTTATTTGTATTCTTTAGAGAAATAACTAATACTGAAACTTAAACAACATCATCCCTTACACTTCTACGTCATCTGTGCGGTAGAGTAATTTTTTTTTCTTGGAAGTTATAACGCCTGCGGCCAAAACAGTGTGAGAGCAACAAACATCGATATTGAAGATAATCTAAAATGAAAATCACATCATATTATATTCTCAACACATTCTCATTATTCTCAGTATTCTCATTATTTATATACTATAGTCACCTCGCCATTATAGTTGGGCAATAACATTTATTTGGATGGAATCATTTTCCAAAATTAATGAAATTGAATGGATGTCACGTCTGTATTTTAGAGATAATGTGAGTTTATGAAGACGTTTTGCTTAACTTCTTATTTTATAGAACGAATTTTAAGTAATAATCGCTGATTCAAATACACCGTCTAAGGAAACAGGCATAGCAAAAATGGGCGTAATCTCCCCGCGGTTATTAAAACTGAATTATAAATCTGTATTATACTTATAATGGATTCACATCAAAACATTCTTATCATATTATAATATAATATCGAACATATTCTTTTAACTGGATTTATCACTTTTTTCTTATTACAAAGCGTTATTACTTGGTTCCTAATTGTATTCCGTATACATTTTTGTGAAAAGCTAATATTTATTTATTCATTCGAAGTCATTCCCCTCATTTAGAGAAACACAAAAGTGATCATACATAATGCAATAGTCGGTTATTCGTCTTCATAAAATTATCTACTTAAAATTTTAAAAAAGAATTAACAAAAAAATCGTTTAATTTTTTTAGAGCAAGCAAATTAAATACAATATAAACTATTTTAGAAAAAAAAAGTATTAGAATTTTTAGAACAACAACAATGCCTTTTCAGAACAACTTCCTTGATTAGTCGAATTTAGATAAAGCTAAAAGATAAAAAAAAACAATTAGTATCATATAATAGTTGATAAGTTATATTTCCTTTTCTCCTTTCTCATTATTTCTTATCTGGCTGCGTCAATTGTCTTCAAAAGTTAACAGAATATAAAGAGACCGTGCAAACAAGATTTGAAAACATTTGATGGTTTTTTAAACATCAGTAAGTTAAATTATTTAATTAGAAAAAATTCTTTCCCTTTTTTAAAATTTTCCCAGAATCTTTTTTCGCAGGACAATGATAAATTCAAATTGCAAGCATTATACGGCGAATTGTGCGTCTCCTCTACCTGGACCCTCGCTAGCGGACACGTGCGGTGGCAGTTCGTTTATTCTATTTATGGGCTTACTAGAAACTTTCCTAAGCACGCAATGCGACATCGATAATCCTTGTAGTCGTGTCAATAAGCAAGTTCGTATTCAATTTAATCATATCCTTCTACCAGTTTTCAGATACCATTTTTTCTTATATTTCTCTAAATTTTCTGAAAAACTCTTTTAAATTATTTAATTAAACAGTTCAAAACGAAGCCTGATAATAATTATGATTTTATTGTTGTTGGTGGCGGTTCAGCTGGTTCAGTTGTAGCCTCTCGTTTATCTGAAATTGAACGTTGGAAGGTTCTACTCATTGAGGCCGGTGAGTAAAGGCTTTAATTTAAAGGTGTAAGGCAGTTCTTTAAAATTCAATTCGCATCGATTCTAAGGCGGTCATGAACCTGTCGGTGCTCAAGTTCCTTCCATGTTCAGGAATTTTATCGGTAGCGACATTGATTGGCGTTACAGAACCGAACCGGAAAGTAATGCTTGCTTGTCGTCACCGGGAAAGCGTTGTTATTGGCCTCGCGGGAAAGTGCTTGGCGGCACATCCGTTATGAATGGGATGATGTATTCGCGCGGAAATCGCGAGGACTATGATAATTGGGATGCAATGGGCAATCCCGGTTGGAAGTTTGAGGACGTATTGCCCTTCTTTTTGAAATCTGAAGATAATCACCAAATTTGTGATGTTGACACGGAATATCATTCAAAAGGTGGTTCGATGCCGGTGTCCAAATTTCCATATAATCCACCACTCTCCTACGCTATTCTTAAAGGGAGTCAAGAAATGGGTAAGTCCATCGACAAGTTATTCAGGTTCTAATCGAACTCCATCGGCGTTCACATTCAAAGTATTATTCTATTCTCAGGATACGGCATTCACGATCTCAACGGGAAAAACTCGACCGGTTTTATGATTGCCCAAACAACTTCGTTTAATGGCATCCGTTATAGCTCAGCTCGGTCTTTTCTGCGACCTGCACGACGACGCAAAAATCTTCATATTCTGCTCAATACCACCGTTTCCAGGGTGCTCGTTCATCCTGGCACAAAAACCACGCTCGGTGTCGAAATTATTGATCAGCATGGCAGTATGCAACACATTCTGGCGAGAAAAGAAGTAATCGTTAGTGGAGGAACCGTTAATTCGCCGCAAATTTTGTTACTGAGTGGAATCGGTCCAGAAGAGGACTTACTAAGGGTGACGAATATTAAAATTAACACCTAAGATCCCAAATATTTCAATTACTTTACTTTCTCCCAATTATTTCCTTTCCTTCTTCTTCAGGTAAACGTGCTGCCCGTTCATAATCTTCCGGGTGTGGGAAAGAATCTGCACAATCACGTCGCTTACCTGACCAACTTCTTTCTGAATGAAAGCGACACGTCACCCCTTAACTGGGCAACAGCAATGGATTATCTCCTCTTCCGCAACGGCCCCATGTCCGGAACGGGAATCTTTGACGTAACCGCCAAAATAGTAACACCTTACTCTGATCGACCAAACGTACCCGACCTTCAGCTATATTTCTCTGGTTACTTAGCCAATTGTGCTCGGACCGGTCAAGTAGGCGAATTGCTGTCAAACGGATCGCGCAGAATACAAATTTCCCCGACAGTATTACATGCACGCTCTAGAGGTTATATCACGCTTGCGTCAGCGGACCCATTAGATCCACCTCGAATCTTTGCCAACTATTTGAGTGACGAACGTGATGTTAAAACTTTGGTGGAAGGAATCAAATTCGCCATACGACTCTCCCAAACCAGTTCTCTCAAGCAGTACGGAATGCGATTAGATGATACCGTTGTAAAGGGTTGTGAAGCGATGACTTTCGGTTCGGACGAATATTGGGAATGTGCTGTGCGCCAAAATACTGGACCAGAAAATCATCAGGCTGGATCTTGCAAAATGGGACCCGCCCACGATCCTTCCGCCGTGGTTGATCATGAGTTGCGCGTTCACGGTATACAAGGATTGCGTGTTATGGATGCTTCAATAATGCCTGTAGTAACGTCGGGCAATATATATGCTCCGATAGTAATGATAGCGGAGAAAGGTGCGCACATGATTAAGATGACGTGGTTAAACAGAGAAGAGATTCAAGTTCCTTATTATCGTGATCAATATGATTATCAATGCAATTTTAAAAATCGTTCTATGCATTGAAATTCAAGGGACGGATTTCTCAGGAATCCGAAAAAATATAAATTTCCAGTTTAGTTCCAATCGAATCGACATCAAAAAAATTATTTCCAATCATTAAATTACTGAATTTCGATAATTTATCACTTCAGATTATAATAAAAACACAAAAATAACGTGCAAAAAATATATTTTCATATTTTAAAAAAATTATAAAAGTAATCCTTCATGTTAAATTTGTCCACTTAGTCATCTTATGAAAAATAATAGACATAGCCTACCCATACATTAGTGATAATAACAAAGGCGTATTTAGTCGACTGAGAATCACACGATTATCGGCAAAAAGGAAAAATAGTCTTGATTTTTGTTAATAATCTTGCTATTTGGTTCATTTTTGTCTTGATTTTCCTTTTAAATTCAATTCGTTATTTCGTCACGTCGAATACATTCAAAAATATTGAGGCAACACCAAAAACAAAGTTTAATCAAGATGTTTTGTAGAAATAATTAAATATGAAATTATATTTAAAAAGACACAGACGTTGTATATTTAATAGATTGTACAACACATGAATGTTGTCTCCAAAGGTTCCTTAAAAATGTAGTGCATATATACGATCTCTTCTATGTAAAAATGTAAAACATTTCACTTTCTAAATATTCATTAGATTCTATTTTCAATATAATAAATTGAATGTGAATGAGGTTCTTATTAAAGCAGATCTTATTAAATCCTTTTAAATTCTTATGTATACTTTTAATTTGTTTCACAATGAGACACCTAGAGAACAACATTAAAATCTTTTGGCTTGTACCTGGGATTACAAATTAATAATAATTTGTCTTCAATATTTTATAATATACTTAACTAGTCTGTACGGCATTTATAATTCATCCTAAATTTTAATTTTACCTCTCAGTTAATTCTTTTAAATCCAGTTATAGATTAAATTTTCTGCTCCTGCTGCCGCTCTTGATGTTGTTTTCCCGCCTCTAAAACAACTTCTTGACCACAAACATTACTATAATTTAACAGACGATTCAAACGCTTGCCTATTAATTTTGGATATTGATTATTCCTTATACGAAATTCCTGTGATTGATGCTCGACTGCACCATTATCCAATTGATATTTACATAACGTATGCAATGGCTGAACTAGCAATCGCTTCAATTCCGGCCTATTCTCTAAAATGGCCAAACTCTGCGCAGCTGTTTCTAAAGTACTTAAACAACCATCGGTTGGCTGAGTTCGTATAATGTAATCACTATTACCAGCAGCAATTAGTTTCACTTGACGCATTTTATGCAATATAGGGCTACTAGCATATATAGCCTTCGCTTGCGGCCAGGTACCATCAATCAGGACAAGCGTGTGAGGCGAACAAGAGCCTAGATTATCCTGTAGTTTAATATGTTCTATAGGCACAGATTGTTTGCTTGGGTAAAGTAGCAATGAATTAGGCGAGCTCAATATTTTCTCCAATTCCTTGCGATTTTTCGACGACGGGAATCGCTTGCCTTTATACACTACGCACTTTCCGGGTACTAAGCCTAACTGCAGCATAAGAGCAGTGCGCAGTGAACGCTTCTCTTCGGCGGGATGTTGCAATATGACTATCGATGATGCTATATCTAATGGTGGGCTTGGAAGAGAGGGGCACCAACAAACAATCTCAGGGCGTCTGTAAAATTATTTTTGAGCTTACCATATACGAAAAGTTTTAGTGTCTTACTTGCAATTTTCACATTTGGAGCGTCGATCTGGAGGATCAGTACTTATTTTAAGAATATTGTTCCAAACTTCATCGCTATTTTCATCCAGGCTGTGATATTGACAAAACTCCATCCGTCGTATTTTATGCGTCCTAAATATAACAAAAATAAAAGCTCTACCCACGCGTGCAAAAATTTGACATTCCTGAATTATTAAAACATAGGGTGGTGAAGGAATGCTATACGAAACACAATCCACATACTCCTTCGTTTTCGGTGAAATTTAATCCACATTTGTCCACTGCAAATTAACTGATACTCGATTAGCGTTATGCGATGTTTTCAAAGAAAGTTGCCTGATAATAGATTAAATATTGACCGGCATGTTAATCTGTGTTGTTTCACAAAACAATTGTGACTGTATGTTTGTTTGTGTAAATTTTCAGTTATGCTGTTATGCAAATTGCTTCTGTCAATGTATGTCTCCACTACAGATTACGTAGTAGGTAATCGAACTTTTCTGGATTTTCTCGCTAGCCTTATTTGATTGACCTGTACTTGGTTGCCCATACAATATTTAACCTTTTGACATTCTGATTTAAGAATTACCCTAGTATGAAACCTGGAATGTCATCTATAGCCCTGGGAATATTTTGAATTTACAAAAATTGTAGAAATACTCCCCTGATGTTAAATATAACTGACACCATTGGTAAAATATTAAAAAATATTTTTATATTGATATTGAAAATACACTTGCCTAATAAATCACAGATTTAAGCTCTAATGCTCAGGAAGACATTCGGGTTAGTATATAGGATTAGCTGTAACCCGTTAGCAGTTAACCAGCATTGGGACGAAGCATTAGACAAGTATGGAAATCCACATATTTTCCCAATTCCACATAGTTCCTAGTGTTAGATATCAAATTTTTCAGGGGTTCTACTAAGTTAATTTTTGAGCCAGAATGCGGTCAATATTTTACGGGGAACCAATCAACATCATGCAAGGTTAGCAAAGTAACCCCGGAAATGCCGACAACATACACAATAATCTGCACTAAAAAAACATAAATCGATATTTCAAGTTTTACGCATTCAACTCGAAAGTGAAACCTTCAACCCTTTGTGAAACGACTTCCAATACGAGATTTCATTTCTATCCTTTACACTGTTTACCCTTAAACTAAAAACGCAAATACTTTAATTCGTCAGTAAGACTGCTTAAAAATCTGTCATTCTAACGGTTTATTAATAAATTCAATTATGTTCTCTAAATATTTTTAAAACGCTTATCAATTTCAGCGTAAATAAATGCCGAAGGCATATGCAAGAACAGACCTAGCATAAAATAGAAAATTTCATGAGGTTAAGTAAGAGCCTATTTAATTTTGACAAATAGATTCAAATATTCGGACCTGATATTAACACCGAATTACTATGACTATGAACTAACTGACCTGTATTCTTTTATGTTTACGTAATTAGTTGAGTGGGTAAATTAATTTGCAATTTATTAAAATTAAAACTTTAAAATTTATCCAATAGCACGCGATTAGTAATAAGATATCATTCTTAAATAAATGATAGATATATTTAATCCCTTTTAATCTACATTCATATAAACGAACATATTTTGTAGCTTAGAAGTCGGGAACGTGATATAAATTGTCAAAAATGTTAACCTGTAAATCAATAAGAAGCGATGAATAATATTGTTCAAATCAGTAGCAAAACATCAAGGCCAAAACAGCAGGAATATTGGCGTAACATGAAATAAACAGTTAGCGGTAGTTGAGGATTTTAAAGAATAAAAAATGAAAGTTCTTTCGCGTTAATACACCGTCGTACGAAATTTATGTTTTATATTCCACAGAAACACTCATTAAAACTCTTTATTCTGATGATGGCATACTTCTATTTTGTTTGCATAAAACATAGAGGAACTCATTTTCTACATATGTAAACCGCTTTGATGCTTTCAATTTCTGGTTACAAATTTCACGCGCTCTCTTGACGCATTCCGTTTGTTTACAACAGCTCCGCACAGCTGAGTACTGACATGTACCCGAAAAAGATATTTCATCATTTTACTGCTTCCCGTTGAACCCATTTGGTGTTTTTTTATTAAGAATTAATTTTCCAACAATTTTTTTCTGAGATTTCAACATTTATTAAGTTCAAAAGTTTATACAGACGTGTTTTATTAAAATATGCACAGTCTAGGATGGGCGCTTATAATGAGACGAGGTTGCTTTTGTATAAAGGAGACTGTGAACATAAAAGGAACTAAATATGTTATTAAAGACCATCTTGCTCAAGGGTAAACACAAAATCATCAAAATATTATTTGTGTCATAAAAAGGTCATAATCACGCTATATATGTCTTTTGTAAATTTTTAGTGGATTCAGCAACATTGAGCTCGCCCAAAATTCAATAACTCATCGCCTATACGTTATCAAGCGTATTATCTGCCACAGTATCGATGATCAAAATATAGCATTACGCGAAGTTGATAATTGTCGAAAGATCGACTCAGAAAATGTGGTAAAAATAATTGACTATGAATTGATGGGATCTGCTGATATCGTGATAAATACAACAAGTACGTTGTATATCGTGTTGCCCTTCTACAAACACGGCTCATTAGCAGATCATTTGCAAATGCGATCTCGGAAGCAAGACTATATGTCAGAGGCCCAAATATTGCAAATTTTCCTGGGTATTTGTAATGGTGTTAAAGCTATGCATGAGATGAAACCTGTGCCTTTAGCACATCGTGATCTCAAAACAGCGAATATTTGCTTGTCCGATACATTCGAACCGATCATAGTCGATATGGGTTCAATGACCGAAGCACGTCTACAGATTTGCAGTCAGACGGAGGCACAACGACTTCAAGATGAGGCAGAGGAACGTAGTTCGATTGTATATCGCGCTCCGGAGCTCTTCTCCGTTGAGTCGTATTGTACTATCGACGAACGTACGGATATTTGGGTAATTTATAATGGATTTTAAAGGTTTACATTTTCTAAGAGATCGTTTTATTTTCGGTACTAGAGTCTCGGGTGTGTCCTGTATGCAATGTGCTTTTTTCATTGCCCTTTTGACCCTGTGTACGAAAAAGGCGACAGTGTAGCTTTGGCGGTATTGAGTGGGAACATTCGCATTCCAGATAACTCGATATACTCGACAGTAAGATGATTGGCTTTTCTGCTCTAGAAATTTATTAACAATATTTAATCGTAATTGAAGGATATGCATGACCTCATAAAGTATATGCTGCGACAAAATCCTGTGGAGCGTCCATTTATTTATAGCGTTATTGAGAGAACGCACGATTTGATACGCAAACTGGAGGGACGTGTGTGATGTTTTATCATTATTTGCAAAATTGTTAACGATTATATTTTTTTATAATATGATGTAAAATTAAAAGACTACATATATTTTTATTTCAGATTATTTAGTGCTATTTAAAGCTAATATAAATAAAAGTGATCAATTATTTCCTTAGCAAATTGTTTTTTAATTAAATCAGTGATCGTTGCGGTCATTTCCTGGACAGTTTGTATCCATATCCAACTTTTCTTCGTAGTGCACGCCGCACCAAATACAGTAATTGTAAGCTGCACGCAAGTATGTCGTAATCAATTCCAACTTTTCTGCTGTAGTGAACTCAACGTCATCAGTGTCTTCGGTGGGTTCGCCTTCCGCGTCGACATCCGCGTTAGGGCGTTCTTTCCAAAACCAACTTTCATTGGGGGTGGTTATATTGGCCACCGTTGTATCTAGGTTCTCACAAGTTTTCTGTGCTTTTCTGCAAAAATCCAACATTTCATTTCATTTTTAAAATTTTATTACGGGCTACCTCAGCATTGTTTGCAAAAAATGTTCTTCTGCTTTCGATGAAGCACGCCGTCGATATTCTTCCGTAGTCAATGTCTCGACTTTTTGGAGCAGGTGATTTTGCTTATCACGCAGCTGTTTACGTTTTTCAGATAATTCCACTAAGGCGGCATCTCGTCCAAGGCCACTGCGATCAGTTTTAAGATTAATATTAATGGGCTCTATAATGGCTTCGCCAGAATCGTGTGTTGGGCCGGATTTTCCCAAAGCCGTGCCAGGTTTATAGCCCATTTTGGCAAGCAGTTGAAATCCTTTATTCTCCTCGGTTATGGGTCGCTTTAGAGATTCTTTTAGACGTTCATTTCTAAAAGCATCAGATTTCTCCAAACTCTGCTTTTTCTGAAGCTTGATAATTTCCTGTTGTTTATTTTCTAATCCGACTTTGCGTTTTATGGTTCGACTTGTGATTAACGTGGAGCTTTCGCCTGAAATACTAACCATCTGCAATATCATTTATTGTCGTGCCATGTACTATGAGGACATAATTACCTGGCCAGAAATTTATCTGACATATAATCATCATCTTCATCAGACATATTCGTAATTTCAGTTCATAAATTCAAAATAAAATAATCAAATATTCTATTCCTGCTAGAAATTGACTTCAAAATGTGCAAACAAATGTTAATGGACGTCAATATTATCAATTTTGTTTTTATTATTGCGGTAGTATAAACGCCGTGGATTGTCAATATTTTGTTTACTATGTAGGCAAAGCCCTTGAGTTTTAGAAATGTTCGTTTAAAACTCTAAGGTTCTGCTTATTTCATATGAAAGCCTATAATATCAAATTTGTAAATCCTTTCGCTTAACACCAAATATCAAATACCAGACAAAGATATTTTGACAAAATAAAAGAAAAGCAACTGTTTTTATCGGCTACGCTAGAGATTACTCTGCAGCCGTCGTTTTCTATTGGATGTAAACCCTGAAAAGTATACGGAGACCTAACAATCGCAAATCTGTTCCACTTCCCAACTGCAAGCTTGAAGGTGAGATTATTATATATTATAGTGGTGGTGAAATTCAATTTATAATCAAGGTAAAAAATTGGACAATTTAATTGGAAATACCTGTTTTAATTGAAAGCATATCCAATTTTGGTAAATTAAATATATTCAATTCTTTTTCTGCAGATATAGGTTTTTCTAAAAATTATATTATTTTAAATGTTGTCGTTAGTAACATGCATCATGAAAATGAAAGACCTGTACAAATTGGATTAGCTCCCCAAAACATCTTGTGCATATATTTGCAACATTTTCCGCGAAAGGGTAATTAAGCAATCTATAAATATATCTAGAAAAATTATTTCATTTCAAAATTACATTACATATTATATAATCTTCCTCCAGAGCTTTATTGTTTTTGTGATGACATGAGGTTAATATCTAAAAAGAAACCAAACTTGGCAAGAGATAACGAATATTCGTTCTAGTTTCCTTTACCTAAAAAATGTCAATGTGAGTGAGAATATTTTTTAATAAAGCGCTTGAAAATTATTCGTTATTTTAGTAACCTGCATTGTTTTTAAAATTTTACATAAAAGTTTTCAGTGTACGTTTAAACTTTTAGTCGATGGCAACGCGATCTATTTGAGACCATGTGCTAATCAAATGTCATTTCAATAATTTGTTTAACATGCAGTTATATTTTATTATTTATTTTAGGATATAAAAAAATATAACGTGATAGTAATGGGTGTGGTAAGTTAATTGAATTAGAACATATTTCTTTTATAAATATGTTATTTGATATATTTTATTTGTGTGTTCAGAAAAAAGTGAAGATAAGCGCAGTAAAGCGATCTGCTCATCTAAGGAATCGTAAAACTCCGTTGACCAAACAACAGCAGACAAAACTAATCCAAGAGAAATCGAAGAAAGACAAAGCTATAAATATATTCTCATCTAAGCCAAGAGAAAAGGATAATGTATCACAACGTAAAAAACATAGCAAACAATCGCTTAATCGGTCATCGAAAATGGAAAACGACTCAGACGCTGAAGAGGGTGATCGCGAACTGGTGAACAATGTTTCCGATATGCTGGACGGTGATGATCTGGAATTATTACATATTAAAGGAACCAGTAGACAACGAAAACGCAAACACGATGAAAGCGGAGAAAATTCCATAGGACTGGAAGTGGCATATACTACAGAGAACGCAATTCAGAGACGTGCACAGAAAGTAAAAGTCAATTTATTACCCATTAAAAGCAGAGATGGTGAAATTATAACGCGCTCTGCAATGGTAGATTACAAACCGAAAAAGAAATTGAAGAATGCTCAAGTTGATGACGGCACAAATAATGTTGAAAGTGAAGGTGAAGAAGAGCAGGATGATCTTTCTGTTTATGAAGATAGCGATGATGATATCGTTGATGATGATGCCTCACCCGCGTCTACTGAAATTGAGAAGAAACTTGTTTCAACTACAGATTTGTTGATTGCTCGCCAACAAGAAATTGAACGTCAAAAATATCGCATCGGTATTATATGCTCCGGAATTCTGGAGAAACCCGAAGATAAAATGCGCAATTTTAAAGCACTCTTTGAGCTCATGGATGAAACGAATGCGGCAGGTTCTCCAAATTTATTGACAGTGCGTAAAGTTGCTTTAATTTCAATTACTGAGGTTTTTAAAGACATTCTTCCGGAATATCGTGTAGGTCAAGTTGATACAAAAATGCAAACACGTAAGTTCGATTTGAGACATTCTGGGAATTTTTTTAACTGCAATTTTAATATTTGCTTTTCTTCCTGGTTCTGATACCGATGCAGTGCGCAAGGTTACCTACGAACGTGTGACTTATGAAAATGCACTTTTGCAACAATTTAAAAAGTTCTTACAAAAATTAGAACAATTAACTGCGGCTGTGACTAAACGAGGATGCGGTCGAATCACTCCACAATCTATTAAAATTGCCGAAGTGGCTGTTCAGAGCCTATGTGATATTCTAGTTGCGCATCCGTATTTCAACTACGTACAGAATGTTGCTCAACTGTTGGTGTACATGTTGAATTGTAACTTTCCTACGATACGGGAAACTGTCAATAAAAGCTTTCGCACACTTTTCGCCAACGATAAGAAGCTTGATATGACGCTTTTTATTGTACGACGAATAAATCATTTGATTAAGACTAAATCGAATTACGTACATTTGGAATGCATCACGTGTTTACTTGCGCTCAAGATAAAAAATGTTAACCTGGATGCAGAGAAAGAGAATGAATTAAAACAAAAGAAACTGGAAGCTCATCGTCAACGTCTGCTTAATTTGTCTAAGAAGGAACGAAAGCGTCGTAAAAAATTAGCCGAGTTAAATAAACAACTGGAAGAGACACAAGCTGAAGAAAACAAGAAATCGAAACACCATAAGCTTACGGAAATCATTAAAATGGTTTTTACAATTTATTTTCGCGTACTGAAAAATGATCCCACATCAAAAGTGCTAAGCGCTATTTTGGAAGGTTTGGCTGAGTGAGTTTTCGATATGGGTTGCTTTTCCTTAATTTAACCAACTTACTTCTCATGTTTAGATTTGCGCATGTCATCAATTTGGATTTCTTTTCGGATCTCATTAATGTTCTCAATAATATTCTCGAGGAAATGGATATTGGGTATCGTGAACAATTGCATTGTATTCAGACTATTTTTATAATCCTGTCGGGGCAGGGAGAGGTGCTGAATATAGATCCCATACGTTTCTATCAGCATTTCTATAAGAATATGTTTTCGGTACATGCGGGAAAGAACCACGAAGATTATCGCATTATCTTGAAAACGTTGGATGAAGTGCTGGTGAAACGACGTCGTAATATAAGTCAACAACGATTAATGGCTTTTATCAAACGTTTACTCACAGTTAGTATGCACTTATTGCCACATGGTACTCTAGCATCTCTGGGTACAATCAAAACGACTTTCCAACTTACTTCGGTTTTGGATATTTTACTTGATACCGATACGAGCATAGGATCAGGTCGGTACGATCCAGAATTAGACGATCCGGAATATTGTAATGCTTCGTGTACAGCTCTGTATGAATTGACTTTGCTGGCCCATCATTATCATCCCATAATACGAAAAATGGCATTACATATAGCAAGTGGTGTGCCTACATCAGGCGATGGTGCACTCCCATCAGAAATTGGCAAATTGTAAGTTTTTGAAAGCGGCATATTTATTCCTTGAAGTTTAATGTCTTTTAATTACTTCCCACAATTCTAGAACACCTCTTGAACTCTTTGAGCATTACGATAGCACGCAAATGGCTTTCAATCCACCAATTCCGATACCTAGAAAAGCGGATGTTAAGCTGAAGAAAGGGCCTATTAGATTTGCTAATCCGAAATTTAAGAAATATTGTCGTAATTTTTGGCAAGAGGGTGCAAGGGAATTAGATAGAGGTGGTGAGGATAAAACCAAATGTTGTAAATTAGATTTTTTCTCAAATTTTAATAATAGATGAAATAGATTGGTCCATGCTTTCACGCATAATAAGAAATATCGAGAGAGTTCTATCATTTAATTTTAAGGACATATAATGAAGTCATGTCAACATTTTTTGTGACTAAATATTAAAAGAAACAAACACATAAAAGGAAATAAATAATCAAAGTAATAAACAAATGCTACCAATTAGATACTAGAATATTTTTTGAATAAAAATGAATATATATATATATATATATATATATATATATATATATATATATATATATATATATATATATATATATATATATATATATATATATATATATATATATATATATATATATATATATATATATATATATATATATATATATATATATATATATATATATATATATATATATATATATATATATATATATATATATATATATATATATATATATATATATATATATATATATATATATATATATATATATATATATATATATATATATATATATATATATATATATATATATATATATATATATATATATATATATATATATATATATATATATATATATATATATATATATATATATATATATATATATATATATATATATATATATATATATATATATATATATATATATATATATATATATATATATATATATATATATATATATATATATATATATATATATATATATATATATATATATATATATATATATATATATATATATATATATATATATATATATATATATATATATATATATATATATATATATATATATATATATATATATATATATATATATATATATATATATATATATATATATATATATATATATATATATATATATATATATATATATATATATATATATATATATATATATATATATATATATATATATATATATATATATATATATATATATATATATATATATATATATATATATATATATATATATATATATATATATATATATATATATATATATATATATATATATATATATATATATATATATATATATATATATATATATATATATATATATATATATATATATATATATATATATATATATATATATATATATATATATATATATATATATATATATATATATATATATATATATATATATATATATATATATATATATATATATATATATATATATATATATATATATATATATATATATATATATATATATATATATATATATATATATATATATATATATATATATATATATATATATATATATATATATATATATATATATATATATATATATATATATATATATATATATATATATATATATATATATATATATATATATATATATATATATATATATATATATATATATATATATATATATATATATATATATATATATATATATATATATATATATATATATATATATATATATATATATATATATATATATATATATATATATATATATATATATATATATATATATATATATATATATATATATATATATATATATATATATATATATATATATATATATATATATATAT